>DWNE01000097.1:0-39331 GCA_018249875.1 Cecropterus toxeus
TTTAGCTCTATATAGTTATCGAGATATTTTGAATGCGCACACTTAGACGCTGCGCACACTTAACCCACATGACTCTAACTATCCGAGACGTTCAACTTGGTCTTCAGGGTGAGCAACTCATTTGAGGCTGAGCTTAGATAGGATTCTAATCTTATGTGACCATAGGACCAAAGACGGAAGTGGCCACTCAGTATAAGGTTGACAGCGTGTCCCTTGCTACTTTGGAACATAAAAAGTAAAATGGAGGAAGTGTCAAGAGCGAGCCATTGGCATTGAGCGGCCGTGAGCTCGCCGGCACCGAACACACCCACGTCTTCATTAAAAGCATTCGCTTATCGCTAAAATTGATCTCGTTACGAACAATGAAACGAGTCGAAACAAAAACCGGCCGACCGGTAAACGAATACGAGAAACGTAATCGGGGCGAACGTCGCGCCAAATAAAATAAAACCTCAATCAAAAATCTCGAGGCATTCGGTATCATAACCGAAGCGGTGCGTCGACCCGGCCGCCATACGAAAACACCGGCTGGGTTACACGCTCGACACAAAAAAAACAACAAAACTATAATAATGTAACGCACTAAGTATCAGTCTTAAAAATACGCCTCGAGTCGACTTCGGTGCGCGCGTCGCGGCATTAACGCGTCGGTGGGAACGTTCGACCGCACCAAAATGAGCTCAGTCGTCTGGCGAGAGGGTAGCGAATCGAAGGGCCGGTGCACGGCGACGGAGGGCAGGGGTGTGTGTGGGGGGGTGCGGGGGCGGCGGTGATGGATGGCCCAATCAGGCGGCGTGGCGGTGCCCGCCGCGCTAATCGAGCACTGCGCCCCGTCGGACGCACACACGCGCACGAGATGAGGCCCCGAAGATTGTACAGCCTTCCCAGATAAACGTTGTAATGAAACTGAACATCCTTGTAGCCTGGTCACCCATGTTTACACTTAGGATAACGCCGCTGTCCTAGGATTCTTGACTTTGCAACAATGTTTGCACCAACAATCGTCTTGAAATGTTTATTTCTTCATAGTCGCTTCCTTATGTGTTAAGATTGTGTTATGTATCTATATTAAATGTAAACAATATTTGAACAATGATAAATAAATCGAATCTTATTAGAAAATTCATTAGAAGTCCAAGTTAACAACAAAGGTAAAGATAAAATAAAAAACAAAGTAAGTCACGTAATGGTTGTCAAAAAATCCTGAATGATGAAAATAAAACACACTTTCAGATGATAAACCAACACTACATATATATCAGAATAAATTAACCTTAAATAAAAGCCGCAATAATTCTGTTTTGGTAAAAAGGACAGGTAAAGATAAATTTAATTCAAAAGAATATATACATATTGAAATGTTTTACACGATTCTAATTTACTACAGGAGATTGTCTATGATAAATGTTTGTTCAAGAAATTATTAAAGTTGAGGGAACTAGGTATTATAATTCTCCTCGTATACATTTTGTTGTAAAGTCTTCAGCCTCTGAAAGCTAATTTTGGAGGGCATAATTGTTTTTGATTGACGATAAGTGTTTTTGAAATTTCTAGAATACCTACCTATACAATTTGTTTTTCTAAATCCTGTTACACTTAGGTTGTTACAGAATCATTTACATTTGTAAGTTTTTTTCAGTAGTCGTAATATGGTGAATCATTACTTTCTAAATGTATGTATGTACGTCCATTTCTTTGTTACGTGCTTCAGTCCAAACGGCTTGACTGATTGTAACATGTGACATAATATCATTGGAATCATCTCAGTTTGCAAATTGACAAAGGCTATATAATTTAAAAATGGCGCGTATAAACAGGAAAAGAGGATGGGATTTTTTTTATTATCATGACAATCATAATATCCATTCATGAAAGCTAGTATTATATAGATTCAGATCATTCTCCAGTCTCTAGCCCTCATCAACTTTTTCGTAGCTTGGTCATAGCTCAAGGCAAACCAGATATTGTTTCCCAAAGTACTAGGGTATCAGAAAATCGATGGTAACCAGCCGAGACGGAGGGCGAACGTCGATGAGTAACGGCGTCCCCGGATCGATGGCGGCCAACTGTTGTGAACGGGAATCGGGGAAAAAAGCACCAGCCGCCCTATTAACAGCCACGTGACTAATTTGGTAGCTGTCACGAGCACTGCCCGCGCACGTGGGCTTGTTTGTCCACGCTCTGACCTATAAAGGCTGCGGTGACGGTTCGCGTAGATTTGGGGGTTGTTTACAATGCGACTGCGGATGATGGAAGCTAAACCATCGTTGGTAACCGTACACAATTAGCTTTTGAGTTTTTTTCTAATTATTAACCATTGAGCGCAACGAGGGAAAATGTAGATTCTGTTTATGTTAAGTGTTTCAATAAATTTGTGTTGTTTTGTCAGAAAAACACCGGCCAAGTGCGAGTCGGGCTCGCGCACGAAGAGTTCTGTACCATTATCGGTCGTTTTATTAGTTGTATGGCTAAAATCATATTTGTAATTATAGTAAAATAAATCATTTATTAATTGGGGTTCCATTAAATATTTATTTTACTATGTTTTAATATGAGTAGTTATTCTGTTAGTAGTTACATTATAGCTACATCATCTGTGACAATTTCAATTGTCTAGCTATCACCGTTCATGGGGTACAGACAGACGGATAGTGGAGTCTTAGTATAGTATAAATAGGGTCTCGCTCCTACCCGTTAGGTAAGGAACCCTAAAACAGACATATTTTACATTTAATTATTGATATAAGTAACGATGTTTGTCGCGAAGAGGATCCTGCGTTCTGTTCACAGATGGAATTCTAATTAAATGCCTGTACTACGACTGGCTGTTTGTGTATTTGTACTTGTAATGTAATAGCGTTTATTTCGAAACATCCGTCTAATTTATTCCCTATCTAAACAGATACTCGTCTCCATTCCGATTTGCATTGTAAATGTTCCGGCGCTGATGTTATCATGTAGAAACGTCATAAATTTCGCCAGCTGACACAATCTATCGATAATCCCCAATTGCACGGCCCGTATCCTCGTCCACCTGTAAAAACGATAGATTCAGCCACGTTTAATTACAGGCGACGTCCCAAAAATGGCCGCCATAAATCAAGGAGCATCGCATTTTATCAAGAGACCTTTCTCCGACTAATCCGGACTGAATTGAAACGAATCTAATGAAACTGGGTATACGTGGAGAAAAAAACAACCACATCTCGATGCCCTACGATCATTTTAACTTTTTTCGAGCGTCGGATCTCGAGGAGCGCTTTTTTATTATTATTTTTAATTCTGTCCGTCGTTGTACGTTTTTTGTTTGCCTTTTCATAAATATTTTAAAATCGGATTCAGTCGGGGACAAGCGAGGCGAATGGATTAGGATTTAGATATTTTCGGGGCGCGTAATTTATGCTTCTCTTTGTTGAGATATGAATAATGAGAGGGGATGATAAATCTCCCGCTATCGGCGACCGCTCTGTCGGATCTTGGCGTATTCTTTAATAGTTTCCGCTCCGGATCGCCTATTCCGACATTTGTTTTTCTTGTCTTATCACTCTTAGAGAGACATGTGATTTTTTATCTGTGGCCACTTGAAAAATTCTTGTTCCCATCCTTGTACCCTGGTTTGATGGTGAATTTATGTCTTATTGGGCAACTCCAATTATTTGTTGTTTCTTCTATGTCAAATATTTATATATTTGAAAAAGATATAAATGCCAACAAGTAAGTGAGGTACTTAAGTTTTACTTTAATTGAACAAATGTTAATAATTAGAAAGGAACGTGTAGTAAGTCTCAAGATTACTTAAGTTACGAAGTAAACTAACTCGGTTCGAATAACTGGGATGCTCGCGCGGCAATTAGAATATTCTAATCCAGCACTGGGGCTGGGCCATTTAAATTCCTATAAAACCGATTTAAACCATAAAGTACCAGCAGCCATTCCAAATATGTGGCTCGTTTAAAAAGCCCTTAACGAAATTATTAAAGCAACAAAAAAGGGTCAAGCCGATGATTTA
Organism: Cecropterus toxeus; assembly: GCA_018249875.1. Classification (NCBI taxonomy): domain Eukaryota; kingdom Metazoa; phylum Arthropoda; class Insecta; order Lepidoptera; family Hesperiidae; genus Cecropterus; species Cecropterus toxeus. The sequence goes on from DWNE01000097.1 coordinate 4,010, forward strand.
CCGACGTCAATTCTGACAGCTTGTAGTTTTGTTTGACCAAAATTATAGTAATTTGATAAAATATCCATCTACTTAAAATAAACGCTGGCACAAAAAGTTTGGAAGGAAAAAAGCGTTTTGTAATAGACAGGGCACGTGAGGAATGCGGCTAATCCCTATTGTTCGGTGTCGATTGGAATTTCTTAATCTGCTCATCTTCGTTTTGGTTCTATCGTGATTTCGCCGATGCTGGCGATAGCGATACATTCGTAAAGATCGCCGGAGTGCGGTATCGCCGTATCGCCGCATCGCCGTGTCGCCGCAAGTAGCCGCGTTCGTCATCCCACACGTGGCCCACTCTCGTCCTTTTTGCCGTCAGACAATATTTTTGCATCGAAATAAAGACAGCTTTTTATTCATAAGCGGCCGTTTCGAACGTTCAAAAATAATAATGAGTCGGTTGTAAAAATCGCGAATTTATACGAGGCCCGCTCCGCTCGTCCTTAATATGATTTCTTGCGGCGAATACTCCTTATTAAATAATCTTTGAAAACGAAAATTATGTCCCCCGTACGCGGTCCGAGCGATCACAATAAAAACCGGGATTTGACAAGATTAAAATTGTAATTCAAGTTATTTCTGACGTGCGTCTTATTGCTTTTTCGCTACGGTCTCGGGCTTTGCTTTTTTTATTGCGGAGCCCCGTCCCGTAACTCCGATTGCGACGTAATCCGGACGTCTTAACGAAAATAAAATAAAACCGCACACCGAATATGGGTAATATGCGTATTAATATAAATATACATCTCGATAATAATTATGGGACAGCGCGCTCCTTTCCGAGCTCCCACCTTCGATTTATAGTTTTTAATTTAACAATAACATCGAAACGTACATTATCTGTGTATCTCGTGTTGCAAAACTTCAACTTTTAAAGGTATTGTCACGGTTTGTTAACTGACAGGAAAAAACCAACAGAATTCATACTTTATGACGCTTGCAAAAGCTCCCTGACAAATGAGCCGGAGATATTTCGATAAGGTAAGTGATTGGAGTAAACGCGGCTAAAAAATAATAAAATAAAATATTAACAAAGGCATAAAGCGCGATCGGCCGTCACCGGTGACACTTCGATTTAAAAAGAAAAAAGCGCGAGGCATCTTCGCGCTTCCCGCCTCGCTGTCAATATCCATTCCGATTGCAAGGTCGTAAGTTTGAAAAAAATACAAAGGAGAATTTAACAAACATCCTACCACCTACTTTTAACTTTCACTTTATTCTATTCATTAAATTATGCACGATGATTTTATATCCGCCTAGGTAGAGTATTGTTAAATCAAATAAAGGTAATTTACGAACAAAAATGGTGTGCCAACAATGGAGTTTCGATTTCCCACAATCAATGCAACGCGGTACTGTAAACTGGCAACACCACTCATAGACTCGTTCACGGCCGCCATTACGAGAGATTACCTCTAATGTAATGTGTCGGTGATTTGAAATAATCACGCAGATTACGCAGCGGTGCCGTTGTGTAACCATTTAATCAATACCATTGTCGATCCATCGACGCCATAACAATAACACGATATTTTATCGTTTGCGTAAATATCACATTTAAACCTTGAGGCAAAATTACGTATGCATACTAACATAAAGAGGTATTACTTCAAAAAGTAAAAGAATACACTCCTTTATTCTATCGTCCGTTCGACCGTAAGAAATTACTGCGCAATACCAATGTAACCAATTGTAAAAAATGTTATTGCCTCAAGTGTCATTGTTCGCGGGCGACAAACGTATATTTATTTTTTATTTTGGCAACTCGTATAACATTACTGCCAGTGACACGTATGAAACTTGTGGTTTTGAACGGACGTTTGAGGTTGTAGCTGGTTAGGAGGTTTAAAAAAAGAAAATAAATTTTGACAAACGGATATGCAGTAAAATAGGTCCTAACGAGAAACTAGAAAGATATAAACGTACGCTGCGGTCGCATGTACACACCGCAGGTAATTTGAAAAGAAAACTAGCCTCGGGTGTGTTCATCGACTTTAATCGAGCGTGCCTTATTCAAATTACTCCGCTCCGGGCACTAATAAGTGGCTCACAGAGAATACTTACAGATAATTGAATTAATTTCGAACCGTAATCGATTTCTGTGTCCGAGTACCGCTATTCGACGATAGATGGCGTTGGGTCGATATGTAGCGCGGTCGGGCACAAAAGACACTTTTCCGGTTCCTTTTCGGAGGCTTAGTTAATAATATTGTATTCGCAAAATAAAGCGGTAGACGTGTCTTGTTTATGCAAAAGGGAAATTATCTCGCCACGGCGGGTGTGCATGCAAAAAACATGAACATCTTGAACGTGGAAACAATCATGCGGAGGCGGTCCCACCCGAAAAGCATAACAATGTAGGAACTGCTTATAATACATTCCATATTCCCGGATCGTAATTGAACATCCTATGCAAATGCGGCGCGCGCTCGCCATCTCTTTAATATTTATAGTAACCTGGTACTTTCATATGGAGCAGGTGGTGGGACCGTGCGGTATTTATGTTATTGTTTATATTTTATATATATATTTTATTCCCTCTGAGCCCCGTCTCTACGTTTGTGGCTAAAAATAGTGGGTCCCAATTATAACAATTTACGGCTAAAGCAGACAGTGAAGTTATGGGGCGACTTGTATTATTATGGGGATGAGATATTATTATGACATTGTTTCTAGCTGGTTAATGGTGCCGTTTGATAAATCAGTAATGTACATTATTTAGAGCGAGGTAAAAAAAATGTTGGTTTTAATAACAGTAATGTAACAGCATTTATAGTAAGTGTATTACTTCAAGATCATTTTAAAAGAAACTGTTTGGAGAACTCTTTTCGTTAATTAAAGACACACTGAGTTTGCAGGCGGACCAAACCGCGCGCATCTCTCTGTATCAACAGAAAGTAGGTATGTAAACCAAAAGAGAGCACCGTTTAAAACAACTCAAAACACGCAGATGATCTCAATGTTTCAAGATCGTGGCGGCGTTCCCCGAAGCGTCCGTACGTCACTGGTGGTGTCATAAATCTCTATGATTTCGCATAAATTTACATTTTAACGGGTAACGTCGCGACACTCGTGAGCGTTTAGCACTCCATAAAATTAGAACAAGACAAAAGAGTCGGACCAATCAGCCGATCGCGGCGCCCCTGGCGGACAAACGTGAAGCTCATACGGCAACAAACTATACCGTATTTCCTTTAAATTTTTATTATTTACTTTAAATGTTTCTTTGAGTTTGGTCTACAATATTTATATTTATAAGTTTTGTTTTTTCCCAATTTAATGTATTGTTACGAATTGTAAAAATAGCTAAATAAGATATGATGAATGTTTGAGCGAATTTTTTAGATTTTTTAGATCAGAATTTAGTATACCTATCACCACTTACTTTTTTCACTGAAAATATACTAAATACCTAAATCAACACTATAAGGTTGTAACCCGCAAATATAATAAAACCGTATAAAAAGTATAACAAAAGGTATAACAAGTTTAAGATATATAATAACTAATCAACTCAACAACACAAATGTTGATAACTTTTTAATATTCTTCTCGGCTTTAAGTATAAATAGCCTTAAATTATGTTAACATTATCCAGATTATTAAAGAGTAGTATTCAAGATTTATGGACCAGCTCGACCATAGCTCAGTAGATAAATAATATATTAAAAAAATCTATCCACTGTTGTCCGCAATAAGACCTACAAATTCGTTCCGTTAAAATTTACTAGCTATAATCCGCGGTTTTACCCGCTACAGAAGAAAAACGAAGAAAGCAACATAGCATGATGTTATATAGCATGTAGCCTTCCTCCATAATGTTCAGGAGAAAAATATTTTTTCAATTCGAATTAGTTGTTTCTGAGATTAGTGCGTTCAACCAAATAAGAAAACTCTTCAGCTTATTATTGCGATTGCTATTGAAGCTTGAGGAACCCATGAGCTTTTTGAGGTCCACCACTGGACATGGCCTCGTCTACTCATTAGAGACTGTTGATGTTACTCAGGCAAACGCTGCTGCTCATCTAGATTTTGTGATTTGAACGCCTTGTACCACGGGATGAGATGGAATGATGCAATTCAGACATCAGATTTACAAAAGTATTCGATTTGTTGCCCCTTTCCTTAGCATAGTTAAGAAATGAAAATATCTTCAAAGAGAAGGATTTCCTGTTTTTTTTTAATAATTGGAGAGAATTTAAACTATTCCTTGAGCTTAGTTTGATATGCCTATAATATTACATTTATTTATTTAAGTGAAATAGCAAACAAGCATGCAGTTTTTATGATAGTCAACCACAGATGCGTCGCTGTTGTCACCCTTGAGGACTAAGATGGTCGCATCATCACATCCTTCTACCGAAACGCAACAACTGTTTCACGCTAGAAATTAGTGCGGCAGTGGTATCTCCCAGGTCGATCCTGTTCTGCCACCTATACATTAACTGCATTATTATTTTTAAGGCAGTGACAGACGCATATTCACTACAAATCCGTATAACTTTTCACTTTTCCTTTCCCGTCGAATTTTCCAATTACCCTCTGGCAACACCGCGTTGCCGCAATTAAAAATAAACTCGCGGCGTCGGTGTTTACATTCGCCGTGATGGACATGGTGCACGCGTGCTTACCGTACCCAAATAAACCGTGACGCAACCGGAGCGGATTGCCAAATATTGTAATTATTGTAAAAGAGAAGGTGTACTAATGTGATACGTACACCTACATTAAAGTTGAAGGCTATTCCTTTCTTACTAATATTATAAATGCGAAAATTTGCGAGGCTGAATGTGTTTGTATTTTACGTGAAAACTACTACGTCGGTTTTCCCTGATATTTGGCACACAGGTATTTTAAGACTGGGATACCATTTCTGTGAAAAGCGTGGCCATAGCGAGCAAAGCCGCGAGAATAAGCTAGTAAACTTGCTTCATACTTACAATAAGATTTTTTTTGTGTGTCTGTCTGTCATGTTTGCAAAAATGTAGGTTGGGGAAATTGCTAAATATTTTAGAATCTTCCTGTTCGTGTGTGTTTGAAATTTCACGAAACCTCTACTGTATTAAATTTTATTGGCCCATTGGTAACAATTATTAATTGTTTCATTGAAATCTATCTAAATCTGTTGAAAGTTGTGTAGCATTTTAAACGCGAGTGAAACCGCGAAGCACATCTGAATAAATTAATTATTTTACAAAGAATATAATGCGCGTAATATGAATAAATTAATTATTTTACGAAGAACCGCTTACATTGCTTTACTTCGTAGGTCGATTCCAATCTCTAGGTATAAGTTTTGGAGCTATACCATATTCCATGCTCGATTTAAATTTGATTTGATCAAATTTAAAAACAAAAGTTTTCAATCCTAACTACTGTTTAAAAGTAACTTGGAAATCTTTCAGTAGTCTCTTTTACGCCCTTTATTTGCTTCTTTCCCCTCTTCTCCTTCATTGCTATTATGAAAGTAGAAATTGGTTTGACGGCGGAAAGTCAATCCAACAAATATAAAATCTTTAACATATTCAAATGTAAAGTCTATGAGATTCATTCCATTATCCGAATACATTAGTAGTCTATATTTAATTCAGCCGGTATAATATATTACACGCGTAACAAGGTGGGCGTTCGTTCCCAGTTGAGGCAAACGTTTTTGCCACCGTATTCCAACCGAACACCTACATAACGTGCGTCTTATATACGGACCCAGTATTTACAGTTCGGGACCGAACGATAATTTTCGTACATATACCTACGATAATTTCATAGTAAGGTACGTTAGGTTCGTTCATTGTCTGTTAAGGGTGTACAATTTTGAGAAGACGGTTTTTAGATAACATTTCGTGCTCATGATATAAGAGAAGACCTTTTTTTGATCGCTAAATATTTTAAGGATTTTATTAGTCGTGAAATATTTTCAGATGTTTTGCGGCGAAATGCTTTGTATCTTGACGAAAAAACCTCGCCATAATTTTGGAGCTACATAGTGTTGTTATTGTACTTGTACTGTAATTTTCATTCAAGTTACGATAATTTTACAGTCGTTGTACGATAATTTCCTGGCTATACGTTGAGAACACTCGTGCCTCGAGAAAAAGTAGTCCGTATAAGTTATGGATCCTGAGAAGTTTGTGTCTCATTAATATAAGTATTTACGAAGAATTTATGACTTTATTTACCTTCAGTTTTAATGATAAAGTTGATAAAAAGTTGAGTTTAAGTGATGTAGTAGCCATTTGTAGTCGTAAATACTAAATGTTATAATTAAAGACAATTATTTTTATAATATAGCCACTTTATACTTTAAGCGTAAGTTAGCTTGTTGATACAAAAATTATGATACTTAATGCTTAGGTTTAGGTTTGTGATATTAACATTATGAATAGGCTTGATAAAATTATAGTTTAATAGTGATAAATGTTAGTAGCTGTTTACTTAATTTTATACGAAAAAGTTTTGTAATGTTTAATGTAATGTAAAATGTTAAAAGTATGTAATGTTGTAATTTGTACGAAAAACTTTTTGTAGTTATGTAAGATCGCCATTTTTCACATTAATGGTTTTATTTGAAAAAAAAAAAAATTTCAATTTTGAAAATGTATATCCATTTTTTATAGCAACGACATTACGACACACAGACAAACGCTATTTTAAAATCAACAGCTACACAACCAAATGAACCCAGTTAATTAAGCCCGGACAAGTACCAGGAAAGCATAACATACGAGCGGTTTTGGCGACCGCGCTTATTACGAGCGCTTATTTATGCGTCCAAGACGCACCAAAAACGCGCCGACATCAATTCCACGTTAATCCACGGATTACTCGCGAAAAGCAAAACTGCATTTAACGGCGCGCGCGCAGCTATTTCGGTCCGGATAAATAATTGCGAATACCTCCGGCCGTTTATGACGCCCTCCGCACTGACAGTAATATTTGTGTTTCACCTGATTTATTCCACACCTACGGCTAATGCGCGCGACTCGCCCGCCGTCGTAAAACGCGCGGTTTACGACCGCCGCAGATAATGACCGCCGACCGCTCAATTAGAATCCAGATCGGAAATTTAATATGTCGCGGAAGGTTACTGTTTGTTTTGTGTTCGAATTTTTCAGAGCACATCGGTTTAGTGATCTAAAAACAGCAAAAATAATTATTTTTAGAGTGGTTCAAGCTAATCGTGACTTAATGATGTCTTTAGTCTGAAAAAGTTAACTGCTCCAATCAGTTTCTTTTTGATTGAGACATTGTTCGTTTATTATGTTTTGATGGATATTAATTAAGCAGAAGCGTATAAAATACAGTATCTATTTACATTTTCAGTCATAGCATATTTAGCTGCCTGACGCTTGGTCATGTTAACTAATGTTCATAGATTTTGCAAAATAAAACTAAAAAATATATGATGATAATTTACAATTTTAAACATAATACCTATAATAAGAGGCTAACATCGAGATGTTCTCAGTTTAAAATGCGTTGACACCGCGCGCGTCACGATGACAGATCGATTCCGCGCCAAAAGTGACATTAACCGCAGTGTTGCCAGCACTCAAAAATCTTGGCACTCACACCATCTCTAAGATACGTCGGCCATCTACGATTTCCTCCATGTTTTGTTGCCAAATTCCTATTTCCCGTAGGTATATCTTTCAGTGAGATGTTTAAATAACGCAATTGACAACCGTAATAGTACGAAGCGATTGCCAGAATTTATTTGTGTTAACAAATTAAATTTTGAAATAGCTTTTTATTTATGGATATTTGTTTTGGTCACTTTTATATTATGTTACATTTATATTATGTGCGATTCTAATATTATTACTTAAAAGCGATACTTTATTTTACGTACCTATGTTTTTTAAAAGGTATTTAGAGGTCATTTTATTAAACAAAATATAAACCGATACATACGCGTAAGTCAATCCAAATAAAACCGTAGGCGGTAGTTAGTTTGTTATAAGATAAATAATATCCTCATGTAGAACAATAAATCTTTATTATTGCATTATTAAATGTTTAACGACCGCGTTCGATAAAGCGTATTAGATAATTTAGATATAACTATTATGTCTCTTAGAGACCCATGAACAGTTAAGGCGTAAAAACCAATAAATGAGCAGGAATCAATACGTTCACACCATAATGAAGAAGTGGTGTTTTTTCTCGAGTCTTTTGTTAAGATGTAATTGAAAAACGATCTTAACGTTGTAGACACTATAAGGTTAAGATCGTTTTAGTGTCGGGATTTCTTGGAGAACTCTCTCCTTCTAATGAACTGGTAAAAATGTAGGTTAGTAGCACAACGACTTCAGACTATCCAATGCAGGGATGGAAGGATTATTTATGAAAATTTGCCCTTTGTAATTCAATGCTAGGGATCTTATCTGTTGATGACATATTATTCAAAAAAAAAGAAACCTTAATATTAGGCTCTGATCAACATCACCTCACCTATGTCGGCCTTATAGGTCAGTTTTCAATCTATTTTGTAGTTTGAAAGATGTGAAAAATAGGGAAATTCACCAGGTATTCCAACTTATTGGTGGTAATTCTTATACGACCTAATTTAGGCAGTCAATCCTATTTGCGATTGATTGCAGTGGCATTAGTATGCGTCTAGTAAATTTCTTCAAAATAATAATTGTTTATGCATTATGTTTCGCCTAGCATTGCAGAGTATATTGCAAGCATTGGTCGAATACTTAACGTGTAATGTATGGCACATATGTCAAAGTCCTGTAACACTAGCGTATTATTCATGACCATTTGTTTCAATTAAAAAAAAACCCCAGATGCCATCTCAGAACCACAAGTCTCAACCTTTAAATCTTAACATTCGGCGCGCGTGGCGACCACTGGCGGTCGTCACGTACATATTCAAATAACAATTAGTTGCAGGCCGTTCGCCGCCGCGGACGGAATCACAAGTGACGGACGATGCCGGAACTACCGATTGACAATAACACCTCAATTACCAGACAGATTTTATTATAGACGTTTTTTATTATGCTTCTTGAACCGGCTTCAAGGGTTTTTGCTTTTGGTGTTATTCACAGGAAGATTGATGCATATGTATCTGTGATGTGTGAAGTTATTTTATAGTTATAGGGACATTTAAACATGGTGCATGACTTGTATGATAATATAATTGTTAATGTTAAATGTCAATGTATGTAAATTATTAAACTGTTGAAGACTTTTGTCTTAAATTTAAGTATATAAAATTGTAAACATTTTCTAAGAAATATGATGAAAGGAACATAATTTAATATGACTGCAACTGAAACTCGTAAACTAAGATAAAGCCTGTTTAATTACAATAATATATTAAGGCTTTTTATTTAATTTAATGAGAAATAAAACTACAAACACACGTTTTTTCATTCGTTTATTATCAAGAACAATAATTCGAAATGTAAAATAAGTTTACAAATCGTGTCGTTTTTATTTTCTCACATGGCAACTCTGTTCGGCTGCGGTTACACATGCGCCGCTCAAAACATTCTGACATATCGTATCTTGACTGATTGGTGGACTCGGCGCCTTAATTAAAAACCCCGTTTTCACATACCTACGGGTTTAATTTCAGAAAATTACCATGCGTACATACAAGTTTATATTTACCTGTACTACGGTCGAAAGTCCTTCGTATCGAGAGTATAAATATGTTTGTGAAACGATGGTATCGGCCGCAGGCACACTCGCCTCAGTATCGAATGATCTGTGCATAGGACGATGACATCGACTTCGTTTTCGATAACATTCTCTCGATTTTTTTACCTTTTTGGTATTAATTTTCGCCTCGCGATACAAAGATGATACAGGTATAGTCGTGCTTGGGGTACCTTTTTGATTTTGTTGCCAATATGGATGATATTTTCGGCGTAATGCATGTGATGGACTAATTTAAGTTAATGAACACGATGAACACAATTTTGCTCCAGTCGTTAATGCATCTTAGTTTAAACATATATTTATTATCCCTTTAATATTCTATAAGTCCATTTTCTTTTTTAAAATAACATTTTTCGTTGTAAATGATAATTAAAACACGTTTGCATTAAATATCTAAACCCCAATTCAGTATTTCATATGAAAAAAAGGATTTTGTCTATGGTATGCAATGACGTATTATAAAAACCATTATTTGTTTATCAAAAACAACCCTAAAACCGAATCCGCACCAAATCACACCGTGACACAAGATACGCGACAGCAATGAGAGATGGCACCCGTCACACGTACGAACAAACGGACAAAACCGGGATTAATCGCCCAACAAGCCGGTGTAGTGTTACGCCGTGTACCAGGCTATCATGGAGTACGGGTGTTCATAAATACCGGCCGCACACCACGCTCGAATTAATGTTCCTATACCGGTTGCTACCAGGAGTGCGTAGGCGCACTACAGCGCGATTAGCCATTTTTTTTTTGTTTTTAGCATATTGCTTAATGATGAAAAATGATTCGAGCTTTAGGGACTGATAATTAACAATTTTATTCTTTTTGTATAGCGTTGTAGAAATTTGCCTTCAAAATATACTTTTTGCTTGTTTTATCTGTCTGGAATATATCGAAATCTTACTTAGGAATGAATTTACTCATTCGAGATATCCATATTAAATTCTACGTAATTCCCGAGATTAAAGCGATAAACGGGCAGACCTACCGAGTTTTATATTTTTATTTTGTCGTAATGAATATTCGACAACATTGTTCCTTAAAATACGGTTCCATACAAAAAGGTGAGAATCCATCAGGTTCCCATTCTAAGTTAGATCTCGGAAATGTTCTTATTTAAGTTCAGATTTTTGTTAAATGCCTTAAAGTTTATTTTAGCGGCTGAAAGTTCATTATTTCGTAAAGGCCAAAATTAATGAAATATAAATAAAACAGAAAATACAAAAGTTATAAATACGTTATGTTTTAATATCCGATATTTGATTAGGAATAAGCAATTATTTAGACAAAGTGGTACAAACATTTTATTCGCGTGTAAAGATAATAAGTTTGTTTTTCCCATGCCTTTCGGTTTTAGAAGCATAGATCTACAATGGAAACCTGTAAGTTATGCACAAAGGTCAAGAATCACAGAATCGTTAACAATCTCGAATCGGATTGACGATAAAATTTATGTCCAACCGGTGGGGGGCGGACCTCTGACGGAGTGGACCTCTACCCGGTGGAGAAATATTGCCTATGTCAACGTGCCAGACCCTATTGAATTGTGGTCGCTGTTTCGTAGCTAATTGTATTGTAGGTACAGATAGATTTTTCGCAGCTCGTTATATATATTTTTTAAGATTGAAGTAGTTCTACCTGATGGTAAGTGGGCACTGTCGCCCATGGGTATTTGCAAGCAACTTTATATAGAACAGGAGTTTTACTTGAACTCGATAGCAAATGAGTTGCTACTAATGAGGCTTAAGGTCGCCTCATATTTAAATTTCATGTAATCAAAATTCTTCCATCAAAACGGAATAATTGCTACACCCTGGAAATAGTAATGCTCCCTTAGGTCGAATTAGACGGGATCTACCACCCTTCTAGTGGTACACTAGTTAATCAATTCAGTAGGTTTTATTTACTGAGATTTACATATTACAAGGCATTAAAAAGACGAACACAATTTCTAAAATATATATAAATTCCTAATATTAGGTACTTATTTTCAGTCCTTTATACTTTATACATATTAACTAATATTATAAAGCAGTAGATTTGTTTGGTTGGACGCGCTAATCTCAGGAACTACTGGTTCGAATTGAAAAAAATATTTTTGTGTTGAATACTCCATTTATTAAAAAAGGCTATGGGCTTTTTAACATCACGCTATGTTTGTTTGTTTATTTTTTCTTATGTAGTAGTTTGAAATCACAAGGTACACCCAGTTTGTAAATATAGTTTAAACGGATATACAAACACGGAACATATATTTGTCTTACATATACGGATTTACGCAGTTCGTTTTCACCAATGTGACTGGTCGATTCTAATCTTTATTGGCTCAGATCATGCGTACCTAGGTGTACGTAACATCTAGGTATAAGCCAGTTGTGCTAGGAATCAATATGTAAATTAATAAATGCAGGTGCGGCCAAGTAAATATATTCACACAAGCGCCAATGCAGATCACATGTTCGAGTACTGAATATACATACATTACATATAAATGCCAAGCTAAAATGTTTCATTGAATTTTATCTGTCATGTATTTTGTATCAGTGTGTATCAATTTATTTTATTAAAATGAATTGATTTCTGTTAATTCTAATCTTATTGGTACTAAACTAACTTAAGATACTAAAACCAGACAAAGATGTAAAAAAACGTTTTCTGCACTTATAGCCCCACAGTGGGATTTTCTCCTAGGTAGTGGGTGCCGTAGACACACAAACACGAATACACAAACACCCATACCCTGAACAGAAATCTAAACTCATCAAATTCATATTCCTGTGACTGATTTGTCATCCTATGCCGCGGCGATATTTCTGTCTGGTCGGAGATCGAACCCGGGACCTACTGCGCGTCAGACCGGTATAATGACCGCTTCGCCACGCGTCGCAAAAAATCGTTATTTAGTGTTTAAGAATCGATAATGAGTATCAAACAAACAGAAAAAAATACAATTATCAACAGCGTCATAAAAATGCTAAACACAGTATTAGACGAGCCACCCCAAACAATACAGCATTTATCTTAATTCATTCCACTAACGACGTTTGACTGAATGTAATGGCTCATATTAGAATTTGCATTTTAACGACGTGTCAAACGGGAATCAAATCTGGGCCCGCTGGAGCGCATTCATTATCCTTACCCCTTCACACCCTAAACACTACGTCTAATAAACGGTGCAAATTTATCCCTGAAATATTCCTAAGGAGCATTTGACCGGAAATTGCACGGAATTTACGTTCAGACGTGGATTACACAGTGCGAGGGTGATAAATGGGTGTATTCAAATCTTATGTAACTCTTTGCCATTTCGAAACGATCACGTGTGACCGTTTAAGTATTGCTAATAATTGTTGGATTTAAAAGCTCTTATCGAAATAATACTAAAGCGCCATTGTCGTCTCATTCGGATTCGTAAGAAAACTCATTTATTCGTCCATAACGCTGAACACAAATTCGCCATTTCGAATTAAAATAACGAGTTTCGGTGACAAAATTTCACAATTTGCCACTTGGAGAACTCTTAATAAACCGTTACGGTTGCGAAACGCGAAAAAATAATCATCGCGCCGATCTCCCGAGAGTTAGAACGCGCAAAATTTGGCATTCGGCGTTTTAAGACGTCACCGAAAATGTTTTTTGGCGGATAAGTAATAAAATACGGTGGATATCTCCGCCGGATCGGGTTTAATGAAAACCGGCGGGCTATCTGGCGAAATCCGGCCCTCTTACTTAATATATGCGATTTTTATCGGGCGAACGACGGCAGGGTTAAAAATATGCAAAAATCACCGCTCGGGGTGAATATTAAGCGATGTAATTTTGTATAATATTCCGCAATTAAAATTCAAATTGAAATCAATGCGAGGATGAACGGTCGGCGCGGGGCTCCGACTATCCGTAATCCCTTGATATGCGTTCTGCGACGGGATTTCGGGGGAAGCGCACTTTATAGACTCTGAATCATCGCGAATTTTCACTGGAGTAAAATTTTACTCGGAGCGAGAACGACTCGGAGGTAATAATGTTGTAAGTTTAAGTCTAATTTAAACGAATGATGACGCCTTTCTATACTTATGGGAATCATCTGGGTTAATGATTTTAACACCGTTTATACGACATAGCTATATGTAAGTATCTAAGTTGCTGTTTTACTTAGAAATAATATTTTCCTCTTATGTCTCTGGAATATTTATATAGTTGTATCCCGTGCAGAACATTATGATTCTCAAAAATGCTCCTTTCACAAATCTTTACTAATCGGAAAGTAAGATCCTAAAGCTTTTTTCAACCATAATCGTAATATATCGAACTAACCTTACATACAAAAATTAAATTTCCGTATATACGTATACATATTTTTAAAAAAGTTTGGCGGAAATATATAATAAACGAATTTTCTATACTTAATTCGTCGATTTTTTGTCTGTTTGTCTATGTGCTCGAAATGTCATTAAACCAAAACTACTAATTTATTTAAAAAATTTCAAAATATTTAAAATATAAGTTTTATAGCTTTTATATTTTGAAGTATATTTTAGTCGTTTCTTTATTAAAATCCATTCACTCTCTCAAAGTGGTTACAATTTAAAGAAATGTTTTAACAGGCACGCGGCATACTTAGCCGTTCATAAAAATAAAACAAATGTTTTACAAAGTTCCTCGAGATCGAACCAAAAGACAATAGAGGGAACCGAAGACAACCCAAGATCAGTCCAATTACACCAATAAACCGTTCAGAGCTTGGATACGCAAATTTTTGACAATGGACCCCACGGATCACGTCTCCTCGATTACGCGCATTGAAAATTAGTTTAATATCTGGAATGATGGTTTCGGAAGCGTCAATTAAGAGGGAATAACACTTGGAACGATCCTGATAGCGGAGTTATGGGGTGGGTTTATGGTCCATTAAGTGAAGACGAGATGCTAGTTTGAGCCGGCGGCTTTCTTTACGTTTTGTACTGTATGAAGTTCTTAGGGATTATTTAAGGTTTTTTTGAATTGTTTATCGTAAGTTTGGGATTGGGTAGCAAACAGGCAATCCAGGTAGTAGAACCAGTGTAGTTCGACCGGGGAGGTACCACCGCTGCACCTATTTCTAGCGTGAAGCAATCCTTGCGTTTCGTTGGAAGGGTGTGGGTTGGGTTGCCGGCTCATTTATATATGAGTCGACTATCTCAGTCTACGGTCATGTCTATGGTCGGCAGTAACCACTTACCATCAGGTGGACTGTATGTTCGTTTGCTACTTCAATCTGATACAAAAAAGTTCACTTGATGGTAAGTGGTCACTGCCGCCCATATAGAACAGGGTTTTTAGTTGCAGTTAATCACAGTCGGATTACTACTTCCAAGGACTAAGAAGGTCGCATTTAAAATTAAGGCGGTAACCACAATCGACCTCGCAAAAATTGCGTCGCGGTACAAATTAGTGTGGCTGTGGTACTTTCCCGGTCGAACTATCCTAGTTTTTATCTTAACGTCAAAACTTTACTTCCTACAATACTTTACCCCAAAAATAAAAATATAAATATAACTTACTTTAGGAAGTCAATAATCATCTGCGATGTTATGTCAACACCGACAGACAGAGCTGTTTTATATGCATTGTCAGTTCGCGGATGCTATAGTATAAAGTTTTACGATATTACTGTTTGATTGTTTGGGCTTTGATAGACACCGTTTGATGGGCAATACGTTTTAGGGTTGAATTTAGTTACAGTTAATATGGATAAGTGTTATTTTATACGATTTAACTGAAGAATGAAGTAATCATTCTTAAAAATAAAAAGTTTATTAAAACAGCGTTTGATAAAACGCTGTTTTAATAAACTTTTATCTGATGTTATGTGATCACTATTATTAATGAACATCTGTAATTAACTATAAGAAAGAAGTAGCAAACGAGCTTACAGTTCATTTGATGCTCACTGCGGCCCATTGGTAACTCAAAGCAACTTCATATACACAGACGCGTTGATCCTCCTTACAATTCAGATAATCGTCTCATTTTATTGTATGTTACTAGTAGGAGACATTATTTAATCAATGGGAGACATAAAAATATCCTGGTTTTGATTATTACGTAATTTCTAGATTTTGATTATTGGCTAAAACTTTTTGCTTGTTTTGTAGGCACACTACTTTAGCCAGAAATGGGGGATGTGATCTACTATGTGGCTCCAAAACAGATGAAGCTTAATTTACTTTAATTATAATTTTTTATAAGTGCTGTTAACTTATACTCCCAGTTATGATATTTTGATTATTTTTGTAATGCATTGAAAGGAATAAATTTAAAGTAGATACACTACCCACCGATATCGTCATGATAAATAAACAAATCATTAAAATTTTGGAATTCCTCATGTCATATACAGTCTTCAGTAAGATTTATCGACCCCTATAGTGCAGTGTGAATGAGTGCATGCTATCGAGTTACGACAATCGAAGCATGCATAGCTAGTGATGGGACAACGTGGGAAACATCGATAGATTAAAAAGTACCGGTAAAATAAAAATACGCGAAAATGTACACGATTGGCACAAAAAAGTTTATCTATTTAAATAATGCGAAGAAATTGATAAAAAATTAATACTGATTCCTCGATGTCACATGAATAGCAATAATGTCATTGAACAGAAATAAATATTTGTTCATTTACAAGAAACATTTCGTTTTGATGTAAAATAAGTATCGGAGATATCGCAGATGTTAATTCTGATTTAATTTCTGGTTTTTCTAGTATCGTGAGCACATTCATCAAAGTAGCATTGATAAATTAATACACATTTCGGTGCCGACCGAAACCGAGTGTAAGGTTTTAATGAAATACCGTTGTACCACATTTTTCATAGTTTTATTTATTCGAAAACCACTTCTTCTATCTTATAATATCGAGTGACCATATTAGCGAACAGAGATTAATTACTGTAACAGTTATTTTGAACGTGAATAAAATGTTTATTTTAACCAAGGCAGACTACTGTCGTGTAAATTATCGATGTCAGTAATATTAAGCAGATTTAATGGAGTTTAATGTTGTTTATAAAAAACGCGCTCGTCATCCAAGAATGCGGATTTCGTTTCGATGTTAAGTGTCTTCGTGCTATTTCTCAGGGTCTAATTCTAGAAAATAATTGTATGTATTTTTAATGTTACATGCAGCTTAGTAGTAACGTTAATGAGAGATGTCTGCATGAAATAATTTGTATTTATAATAACGCTTGTCTGAACTGTTGACTAATATTTTTATATATACGTTTATAGTAAGTATAGTAGTAAATCTAGCTATAGAGTAGGGATAGACAAAAAACATTAATTTACTTGCCATTATGTAGAGATGATTTATGCATATATTTAATTGCGACATCATAGCAGATATGACAAAAGTAATAAACGAATTAATCTACACTTAAATTTAAATAAACACGCGTTTTCACATTATGTTTAACGTATACTTAAAGATTTTAAGAACCGTAAAAAGTCGAGCTCATCCGTAAAGCGTCTACATAAAATGTTTATCGACAATCCAGTCTATTAACGTCAGAATCCCTAAGGGCGGTCGCGGCGTCGTAATGCGCTCAGCGATTTGATGGATTGGCTCCTTCCACTCCCTCCTATTTGCAAACACCCTTATCTGGACCATTGAGGGGTGAGGGGTGCAAGGGCTAATTAAAATTGCCACCAGAAACGCAATTACAACTCCACTGCACTTTTAGATTCTATGTTGTGTGTTTAAGGGTGGTTTTTGTGAAACGGGGTGGTAATGGTGCGAAGGTGGATCGGTTGCATCGGCTTTTGTGGGATTATTGGGTGACGTAATGGAGTTTGGGGTTCGACGCCCGAAATGCAAGCCTTATTGGACTCGTTAATTTGACTGATGCCGTTCACGGAATATATTAAACTTCATTAGATGGAAATGTTTTTTTTAACAGCCCAGTAATAGAGGGCCAATTTAGTGTAAACTTGTTTCATACTTAAAATCAGATTTTAGTGACTTACGTCTTTTTTATTATATTACATCTTTGCCTACTTCCCTTTTGAAAGAAATTTAAAATTTGAAAATTGAAAAAAAAAATCACGTCTTTTTTAATTACTCCTACGGGCGAATTTTGTATATTATCATGGTAGACAAGAATTACCAAATGAAAAATATTTAATAAAAAATAATCTTTAGTAACATACCATTTCATCGCCATTTTAAATAATAGAACACGACCATGTAGGTGTGAAGGTGATACGAGTTACAAATACAGCAGCACTACACAAAGAGGTCGGCAGCGACAGCCGCGTCAGCGCGTCTGCCGCGTTTTCCTCAACCAGAGGTGATTAAGCGGACGCAGCGATCCGCTCAATACGTACGTTTTGCAAGTCGTGCTATATCGCTGTAAGGTTTTAATGACTCGTCTACACTTCTGTGCGCCTGGTGCTTTTTTTATGAAGTAGATAATTTTTTTTTGACGCGTTTTATGGAAAATATTAGTGAAACGATTTTTGTAACGGAGACGGTTACGATAATGCGTTACGTTACAAAAATAATATTAAGTTAACGTTTTATTGATGTATGTATCAATAAATATTTTTTCTGTAGTAATTTCATTGCGCGTGCATACTTTAAGGGACGATCTATATTTAATCAGCATTGTATATATGACTTTCATTTAAGGGTCTGGGTCCAAAGAACTCAGAAATTTGCCCGTGACCCGTGCCCAACCATGTATAGGTAATGTTTTTTCATTTAATTTTATTTGTGTTGTAATGAACTAAACCGCAGATTACATTATTATTATTAATTTCATATCTTACTAAGATTTAAAACGCGAAATTTTGTGATGATATTTATCAATTTGGCACATAGATAGTTTATTTCATGAATTACTACATACTTTTTACTTTTTGATAGTTGACTTAAGCGGGTAAATATATCACAATAAAACAATGAATAATATTTTATTAGTATTAATTAATAGGAATAACTTCTAACTTTTGAGCTTACTTATTACAAAACAAACAAAAAAAATATTTTAGAACATTATAGATCTTAAGATTTCAACCAATTAGAGCCAAAAATACCATAGAGTTACCATCGTTAACGCGTCGTCTTCGGTAACCGAACTGCTCATTAGACCTAATCCATCTATGGTGTTTGCTCCCATGGCGTTTGTAAGCCGATTGCCGCAACCCGACACCGAACCCACGA
Organism: Cecropterus toxeus; assembly: GCA_018249875.1. Lineage (NCBI taxonomy): Eukaryota > Metazoa > Arthropoda > Insecta > Lepidoptera > Hesperiidae > Cecropterus > Cecropterus toxeus. Next base: position 22,938 of record DWNE01000097.1, read on the forward strand.
CCCCTGCATGGGGTTGCCACTGAGATAACACTCGAGTGTAGGGTTACATGTGTGCGTGTGGGATTCTTTTGGAAAGATTAGAAATCAAGTCTTGATTTTACAGCAGCTTTTGAAGTTTGTTTTATGAAATTAGTGATAGAAATAAGATTATTTTTATTCATGAATTACAGTGTGTGGTGTTTTCCTAACATCAGGCACACGGCAGCGTGTTAGCCAAGTTCAGCCATTAAAAATACACAAATGCACACAAATATATTGTTTGTTCATATATCTATAGGCTGATAGATATATGAACAAAGGCCTACCTAAATTTAAGGCCTACCTAAGCGTTTTATCAGTAGTCATTGTGCCTGGTGTGTGGACCATAGTGGGTGTTAATCTTACACAGGAATACGCTGCTGCCGTTATCTAAGATTCTGTCCATTAGTAGCCTCATTTAGACGTGTACAGGAAGCGAGAGGTTCTACTCAAACTGATATCTGTCCGTTACAAATATGTAATAATAGACACAGATAACTTGATCCTCTTAATTTCAAAGAAGCTAAATTAAATCTTCAAATACAGTATTATGCATTATTAGATTTTTTTTAGTTTCTTCCTGTTTACTAGTTTACTGCGGTAATGAATACCTATCCTATGTCTTAATCCAGGTATTAAAATATCTATTTATCTTAAATTTATCTCAAACTGATTTTTAATTAATACGTGATTATTATTTCACTTAATAATTACAGATCGGTTTTAGATAAAATTCGGTTTTAGAAAACAAAACATTCTGAAAGTTACTCGTTAATATCAATAAGATGATTTTCCACAGAATTATACAGAACTGTGACGTTATTACTGTTATGGTGTTACGGATCTCCTTTTCAAATGACACCCAATGCGGCCACTTAACGAAATTCGATCTGAACAAGAAATTTACATTTGTCGCTCGCAAACTGCACAACTTGGCACAATTTCATCACATTAAGTTAATTTGCAGCGTCTCTTGACTTTTCACACGCGACCCCTGTTTGCGAGGGGGCAGGGGACATTAGGGGTCGCGGTGATGAATGAGGGGATTACATAGAATGCATCATGCAACTGCACTCAGATTTTACACGCTGGTCTACAGGGTGCTGTCGATTTGATGATGGTTTTTTAATAAATTCATAGACTAAGCTTAAGTTTTTAAATGGTGTAATAAAAAAAAAACAAATTATTTTTTGATTTAAGTAATAAACGGGCATGCACTCCATCTGTCAGTAATTGATTTCTTCTGCTCATGAGCAGAAGAATGAAGAATCCAAATAAAATTGAAATCTTACCGAAACACGAATTCCCACTTCAAGAGTAGCTACTATCGGGGGCTAGGTGGGAATGCCTCGTTTTTATTTATTTATTTATTTTACACCTGTCTGCCTGAACTAACCTTCTATCTATCTATATATAGGTATTGAATAAAAAAAATATAATTAGATATCAAATATGAAAAAATATCCAAAATAAACATATTTTCTATTTTGGTACATTACATGATCAATGTAACAAAATCCATCCCACCAAATAACGGTTACCTGGGCAGTAATTTCCGATTTTCCCAATTTCGCTTTACGTTTTCTCTACACCCTGTATCGCTGGGTAATGGCGTAAGAGTAATTTTATTACCCTGCCCCCATTACCATCACAATGGCCATCGCCACCGGCCGCTCGATCCATTGTCAGTGTTATCAATATCGAGGGAATTTTATCAAATTTAGATATGAACTTTTTTTGGAAAATTGATACATTTTAATACGTAATACGGCAGTATTTATAAACTTTATAAGCATTAATATACGGAAAAGCACATTTTACTAGGTATGAATACCAAAATATAAATTGTATCATCTAATCAACCGATAAAAAATATTCGCAACTACCTTGTACATTTTTCGAAAAAATAAAAAAGAAACGGTACAAACGCTGAGAGAAGCGGCAATAAAAGACATTTTAATGAAAGTACTGTGAAAACAAGCAGCGGAAAAAAAGACAAACAGAGTTTTTTATTTAACAACATCGAACGATACCAGACGAACAGAAATAAGATGAAGCTCACACCCGCTTGGTACAGTACTGATTCGATTTGTTCCTGCTACGATGAATATTTGATGCGGCTCAGTGCACACTAATTTGTTTATCGTGTTCCAAGCTTCTGTTCTCCTGGTACACGTACAGCATCGCCGAAGTGAAACTCCCCTTAATTATTCAGATGTACGAGCATTCTTCGCAGCCACGATCAGAAAACATCTGACTTTTATTCCGATCAACATTTTCACGAAAATCTACTTTAAATATAGACCACATATACTGAAAAAGAAGGTAACATTTTCAAAGACGATGCATCTAACGTGTCTACAACGAATTTTCTACGTCAATGCAAGTCGTTTCTTTTGTTTTTCACGTTTTACATTTAGTAACAGTGGCTTCGTTGTTTTGAACAGTTAAATATGTTAGTGTACATATTTATTTCTGTTAAAGTTAAAGTTAAAAAGTATCTTTGTAATTGCTCCCAGGTGTTGACTATATCATAATATTACTTACTTGCCCACACTTATTGCTGTAATCTACAATACTTAACGTATACACTTGTTTAACCATGAATTCACTGCTTAAGGAAATAGCCAATAAAATAGTTGTAATAAAAGTTAATCTAAATCCCAAATCAGCCATAACAATCGACATGTAATAAAGCAAGCGGTGTATGCTCGCAGTAAAGTAACAGTATGTAGACGATTTCCGCGCAAACGCACATCGCTGTAACGAATCCGCGAACCAACCAGACACGTACCGAGACGTACTAAGAATTAATTAAGCGTATATACTCAAGATACGAATCAGCGGTGTGGCAGGTGATTAAATAAATACTAGTTGGCGTTTCTAATTAATATGCCAGACGCACGGGTGATAAGCGAACGACGCGACGCGACATCTCTTGCGGTCCCTGCACGCCTGGTACCTACGGTGCGATTAACACGTTATTGTAATGAGCCGAGTACGAAATTTGTCTCGCCTGTCTGTCTGTGGCGATGTGTGGTGATAACGGGCTTTTACTTGCTACTAGTAATTGGATTAGCGGAAAATTATAGTATACATACGATTTAGGTTATCTGTTTCTATTAAGTGTTGTTTAGTGACAAAATGTACCTAATTTCTTAAATATACAAAGACTAAACGTAATACATATCACAAAATCACATGCAGTACATTTGTCACCTAACCTACATAGGCAAAAATTAGAAGCTTCCAAGTTATTACCAATATTCAGGTCTAGCAACTGCCGAGTATTAGGATGTAGGATTACTAAAAGTTTATAAAATGATCTTCAAAAAGCAGAACACTAATCTTTCAAGAAACAAATTTGGCTGTGATGAAGATAAATCCCGATTCAAGTCAGAAGAAAGCTGAAATGAGAGATATAAAACTGTCATTTTTGTTCCAGGTGACGCCAGCAACGCGAGTATTGGCTCCGGGGAGGGAACGGGCGAGGAGGACGACGATACGAATGGCAAGAAGAACCAGAAGAAACGGGGCATCTTCCCGAAGGTCGCCACGAACATTCTAAGAGCGTGGCTCTTCCAGCACTTAACGGTGAGTACTGTAAGTTGTTTATGCTAAAGGTGATGGATGATGATGTGAGGATGAATCCCAGAGATTCAACAAATGATGTTTTTATAGGCTCAAGTCTCGCGATGACTTTCATTGCGATAGTTTTGTCTCTATTATTAGTAAATTAGAGAATTATCGGAAATATATTGCTATAATAAAATTTATTATGTCCGTAAATATAAAGGTATTTCATTAAGATGGATCCAAAATTGTAATTCAAATTAAACTATCATATATAAACCATTTGTGAGGGTATTTTACGAAAGAACTTTTCCGAAGAACAAGAATCATTCAGTCAAGACACTATTTCATGACAAGAAGCTAAAATATTTTATTGAATAATTATTAAAATTGAATTCAATCACGATGTCCATTATATTCAATAACTACTAAATATATTTGTAGACAGGCACAGACTAGACTTAAGTACATTAATTTATTATTTCCTTTTAGTTTTCTAAACAGGGTGTAGCTTCTCATACAAATGACTGATGGTAGAAATGATGCATGATTGACTGTGTCGTCCGCGAATTTACACTCCATCAATCTATTTTCGTCGACTATTTCTCATAGTTCATTACGTGCATATATTTTTACGCTGATTAAATTTCCGAGAAACGAGATTCGACAATTTAAATCGAAATTATAAATCTCCATTAAAAAGCTGAACGTGGCGAATGCAAAAAACGTATTAATAACAAAGCGTCAACGTTACGCGAGACAATTGTAAGCGAGCCTCTCGTGTTCAATTAAAATTTTCCAGCGAAAGCAATAAATTTTTCATTGCGTAGACAAAGAGTGTTTGAAAAGGCACCTCTTCCATGGAGAACGCAATTAAACTGGTCCCGTTCGACGCCTCAATACGGCTCCACGTTTTATCATTGTGATTGATGACGTAAAAAATAAACATTAGCATAAGACGGTACGGATAGGGAGCTCCGAGTGTCGCGAATGCACGACTCCGTGTTGCGTAGTAATTTCTAGAATGGGTTTCTGGCGCGGGGGCGCGGGGTGCAATTTCATTACCGGTCCGGATCCGCGTCCATAAATCACCGGCTCCGAAGGCGCTCCGCTCTCGCCCGGTTCAGGTGACGGTCGCAAACTCCGCTGAGCCCGCGCCTCTGTTTCATTCACGGCCTCCCGAATCCCGCTTTCTTTATGGCTATGAATTCCGTGAATTTTCCACGAACGAGTTTTAATTGCCGCCACTGGAAAGCGTGAAAAGCTTTCGTTGTACCCGGAGCGACCTTTGTCGATTTATTTCTGAATTGGAATACGGTGCACCGTTCGTTCAAAAATCCGGAAGCTCTTCTATTTCCGGGGACGTCCAGAGTTCGAAGTTTAAAAAGTAGGCGACCATAGACAATCGAATTAGGGAGCTTTTAGCGCGTTCCGTTTCGCGCGTTTTTGCGCATCCCCGTCCACGGCCATTACCGCGTTCCAAATTACTTATAATTGCTTCGCTTAGCGCTAAGTGCTTTCATTACGGGCTCCCCGAAGCGGTACCGGCATAGGTCGGTACGTGTCAATATTAACTCGAAAATCTGCAATCCATTATTGAGCGACGTAAATCGTATTTCGTTTCGGAATTTTAAAGCCCCCGAAATCGGCCAGCGATAGGCGGCGGTGGAAGCGCGGTCGGACGTAGACAATACTTCAAATTGGCATCAAAAAGCGCATTCGACCCACATACGAGCCGCGAGTGCATAGCTGTCAGCGTGATGTTTGTAATATTCATTCGATTACGGCGCGGGAAATGGAGCGGCGCGCGGTGACAGCGCGCCACCTGCGCGTTTCAATGGAAACCGCACCGCCCCGATCGCTGCCGTGTTTCAATTCGAATTTTCGAATCAAATGAATTCAATGTCGCACGCTGGCATCCTTGGCCGCGGATCCAGATACGAATATGGACGTTCGATTAGCGATTACACCGGTCGGAGTCATGTCGCGACACGGCGGCCGCGGTGATTGAATCGAACGCCCCGAACGCTAATTCGGAATTGCTCGGCTATAACGGCCCAAAAAAGGAGAGTAGTGATCTCGCTAGTTGGAAATCGTCGAGCGTGGTCGCATTTAAATTCAGCGCGGCGCATGCAATATTGGTAACAATCCGAATGTCCGTGACTGTAAACGGTATGAATTTTAAAACACTACAATCTAGTCCGTTTGAATTTGAATTTCGACGATCCGAGCAGGTTACTGGCTGTTTTGTAATTTTAGATCGCTGGATATATATTTTACGGTTTCGACCGAAAAATGCGTGTCTCGTGCAATATATTGAAACATTCATGTTTTTGGTCAATAGTAATATAATAATTTCGATAGGAATCGTTTTGGAATAAATTATCACATTCATTTGTTTTGAAAAATACAGACGTATCATCCACATCACAGCTGAAGCTCAATGTTACGAACTGATATGAACGGGAGATATAAGTTGGACATAGCGAACAGTCGAGCATTTAATAATAATCAATAAGGATAACATCGCACACACCTATTAATCAGCTACACATGACCGCACGATTATAAGTTTTGTCTCGTATAATCTTCTGAATCATCGATCCATGGGATCGTGAGCCGCTAAATCTCCCATAATGCGTTACCTGCCGTAACATGTCTCCCCGAAAATTTCCCAAGAAATAATATTGAATAACGTCGCCGCGAACAAATCCCACCAGCGACTTTAAGCCCTTTCAGGGGGCTAAAAATAATTATAAGGCTGCGGTAATCCCCCGACAGGATCCCCGCGGCGTTTCTCTTCTTCTATTGTTTTTGGATCCTTGTTCTGATGTATTTCTGATCGTTTGGTACATGAATTTGTATAAAGGCAGTTTTATTTACAAAACAAGTTCTTAATTCAAAAATAAGTTGACGCAATTACTGTCTACTGTTTTATTGGACGATACCTCAGAATGACTTACGCAACTAAATGTTATGGCGTACCCATAATAAGTGTAACATTAGTAAGACCACCGTCGAACTTTATGCCAAAATTCCTAGTTAGCAGAAACATTAGACGGTATCGTTACGTTTCCCATAATAACTTTGTTGCGTCTTCTTTCAAGCACACGAACATAATTCCCCGCGACAAGCTTAACATAATATTAATAGAAGCACCAAGACATCATAGAGAGGAGATATTGCGAAACACGGAATTCCTAGGCGTGCGGTGTTGAGTTACGTTCGTATCGGGTTCGCTTTGAGAGGCACCGCAGCGGAATGGAAGCATCGCGCCGAAAGAATTTATACTTTATTTATGCGAGTACAATGTCTCTTGCGTTATGCCAACCTGGTACTTTACGATTATTATGGAGGCATGTCAAACCGCTCGAACCGATGGGAAATAGAACCGTTGACCTGATGTTTATTTCATCCTAATGCGAGCGGTATTCTTTGCTACGGACGTTGTTATTTTCCGCGATTGAGCCTGCTCGTTTTCTCAGATAAATACATCCTGATATTGTTTTGTCTATTAGCTTCGTTGAGCCATTTTATCTATGTATCTGTGATAAGTCTGTCGCGGGATTACAACGAAAATGATCCCATCCGAACAAAACTCTTTAAGCCCCATAAAAATTACCGGACTTATTTACCCGCGTCTACCCGTTAATCCAATAACTGGTCCCTCCCCAAAATATGGCTCAATTTTGTTCGTTTTCGCGTTAAAAACGTTGGGAAAACTTGTTCTGCCCTTGCTTTATTTAGGGTAAGGGCAAGTCGTAAGTTTTACTTGGAGGAGTCGGGGGCAAATTGCATACGAATCCTGGAAATGAGAATTTATTAATATTGGAAGGCGACGACGCTGTAAGGGAATCTTCTAGGAATTAACTTGTAGGATTTTTTTTATTTTGCGAGAAAATAAACACTGGTTGGCTGGATGTCGTCCCCAATAGATAGGGCCGTTTATTTATTAGCACGTTTATTTAGAGTGATAAATTAATCTTTAGTAAATGATAGATATTGTGTTAGTAATGATAGATATTTATTAAGTTAGAACAATAAAAAATATTCAAAAATGTCATACAATTCATGTTCAAATAATTTCATCAGTTATTAAAGAAGCGTCAGCACATCTTTTTGCGCCGAAAATAACTGCACGTTGACTAAAAAAATCAATTGAAATAAATGCCGTTTCAAAAGCCTCGTGTCAGGCCAAAGTTATTTGGGCAAAGTTTAAAATATCGCCGCTTTTCTTTGAACAAAGTTGGTCGCAGTCAGTACGCTTTGCCAACTGCATACGTCAGGGCAGAGTTTTTGTTCCGCAACTTTTATTCATAACAAGAACGAAATCTTCGACATGCCGACCGGGAACATCCATCGTGGGACGACAGGAATCATTTCCGTTTATCCCGGAGCCAGATATTCCTCCCACTTTTTAAGTCCACGATGTTTAATGCCTCCGCAAACGGTCGGACAGGATATTCGGTGCTGCCGGAAATAGAGTGTGTAGGTGAAATAGCACGCGTTGCAGTATGAATTAGACAGGGACGGAAAATTCCGAGTCCGTCTTGGGATGCGAGAGCGAAATTTGAATTTGCAATGTATTTTAAATGGGATGCCTTTGAGATTGATGACACGATTTCCAAATTCAATAACGGGCTAGTCTCATACGTTAAAAATCTTGTAGCGTATGTGGTCAGAAAAATTTAAAAATGAAATCTATCATGAAGTGTTGACTAAAACCATTTTAACTACATTTAAACAAAGCGTTCATATTTCGTTAGCTCAGTTAATTAATACTTGTCATTCGATAGCACGGCGAGTGTTTGCGAGGGTCTCCGGTTCGCTTCCCGGGGTTACTCTGAGTTATCGGATTCCTTACGTTTGCATAGGATCCTCGTGTTGGCGTTTGATATTAAAGGGTTATGTTGGGAAAATATTGACACTGCTTCAGAAAGTAATCTATTTGCTAGTCGCGGATTACTTTGGTAAAATTTTCACCGTTTCAACAAGTTTTGTTTAGGATTCGGCTCGAAGGACCAACAAAATATTTTTCTAATTTTATTTACGACAGCCATTAATTTTCGACACTGAAACCCTTGACCTTGCAAAGTTCCACCATAACCCTAATTTACCGAACTAATTGGTACTAATAGTCATATTTGGGCGAACTGTTAGCCTATTATGAATAGAGATAAACAGTTTAGTCTCCCGGCCGGCCAACAAACTTAGACAACGCTATTACACTAAAAGGCGTTACGCGAGTACGTGGACCAACTCCAGTGGCAACGGGCACCAAAAATCAAGATTAAACGCAACTTGTACATCGCACAATTACTTACGGCGAACAACAAACAGTCGTTTCGGTAGTGTAGTTAGCGGAGTTGACCAAAATTGCCCATTTCATATCTGCTCGGTGTATCGAGGGTCAGCGGACGGCGGGAGGAGGGTCGTTAAGATAAGATATCTCCGGGAGTGGACAGGGGCCTCTCAGGTTTCAGGATGAGGGGTTCGAGCAGAATTTTCGGGCCAGCCAAGGGTTTCGAGTGAAAAATGTACGGCGGCAATCTCTCATCCCGTATCTTTGGTTTTGCTTTATGGTGGTGTAATTTTGTTTTGAAAATATTGCTGGAAAATTATTAAAAATTTTAAACATTTGCTTAACGTGAATAACAAGTGGTTACAAAGTTTTGAATGAACTGAAAGAGTGAAATACAAGCTTAATGAAGATTAGCTGTTTTGTTTATCGGCATGGATGATTTATACGAAATAAATGGTAAAAAATATTTTCAAAATATGAATTATTTTCAGAATTAGCCGTTTAACGATCTGAGTACGTTGGTAAGCGTGTTTATTAAACTACACGCGTAATAATTTTAATATAACGTCCGCATAAACCGGCGGATTACCAGCACGCCATAAATAAAGAGAATCGTCGACGTGCGGAAAGAAAACATAATCTACAATCCGAGTGCGATATTAGGTACCAGGACACCATAAGTTAGATGCGTAATATCCTACCGAAAAATCCCTCTACCTCTTTGATTAATGTATTCTGATGTCACAGTTATTGCAAGGAAGCCCGTATATTCAGGCGCTTCGCATCAGAGGTGTTATTGCAAATCTAGGGTATATTAAAAAGGGCGAGAGCACCTATTTTTGCGACACCTGCGCCGGCTTAAACGGATGAAGGCGGCTCTATAGAGATGTATTGTTTTCTTTGGTATACTGCTTCTTACGTTAATAATACATTTGCAATATTCGTAGACGTATTGTGTCTGAGCGGTTTCGATATCTTGCTGCTTAATAGAACCTAGAACGGTTTGAACATTGTTATGAGCAAATCCGATACTTAAAAATTTACTTGACGAATAGATAGCATAGATAACCTTATTCCTTCGGGAAATTATTAAGAGGAACAATAAATTATTACGAGAAACAAATAAATATTTCAATTATATTATCTACATTTTCTTTTTAGGAATAATATGATGCGTATAAATTACAGCAAAATGATTTCTTTTCTTTTTATTTACTAAATATTATATGGATGACTTCATTTAATGGCAGTACTCTCTTTATTCTTTGTCTTCTCATGTAAACACCGACCAATATAGGCTTCGTCTATACTTTATTTCTTCTTAGATATCGTTTCTTTACAAGAATATTTTCCATTAATACGCAATAATCTGTTTTCCTGTTAAAGGAAATCTTTATAATTTGTTGAATATTAATTTGATATTAAATTTCTTAGTATAGCAAGAACCATAATGGCTAACTTACGAGGAACATAATGCTATCAAAGTATTATGTACGAAGATGACAGTAAATATATAAAAGGAATAATAAGTAATCACCTACAACTGGTTATTATAAGCTTTTATCATGAATCTAGTCAAAGCCAATTATAAAAACCACGCACGCTTTCTACACTCATAGCCCCACAGTAGGATTTTCTCATCATGTCGTGGGTAACATAGACACACAAAGACGAATACACAAACACCCAGACCCAGAACAGAAATGTCATCATTCACATTTCTGTCTGGTCGGGGATCGAACCCGGGACCCATTGCATGTCAGATCAGTATTTTTTTTTATAAATATGAAGTAGCAAACGAGCAAGCAGCCCATCTGATGGTAAGTGGTTACTGCTGCCCATGGACATTTGTAAGCAACTTCACATAGAACAGGGGTTCTATATGAAGTTTATCACAGATGCGTTGCTACTCCCGAGGACTGAGATGGTCGCCTCATATAAAAGTGAGCCGGCAACCACACCCTTCCACCTCACGCAAGAACTGCTTCACGCTAGAAATAGGTGTGGCGGTGGTACTTCCCCGGTCGTACTACATTGGTTCTACTACCTGGTATGGTGACCGCTCGGCCACGCGGGTCGTCAAATATGTATATATGTTTATAAACCTTCGACTCTGGATGTACCACAACCACACCAATTTCTGGTTAATAACTATATGCACGGCTGTGATTTGGTCTTAAGGATTACAGCGACATATTTATCCGAGGCGTACCAACTGAGTCCTGAGGAGGTACCAACGCATATGTAGCCAACAGGTAATACTCTGATTTTATCTGGAGTTTATTACAGATGTCCATGTGTGACTGTCGCTACTGGTCAGGTGGATTGCATGCACGTTTACCACTTCTATAGTATAAGAAGGGTAGATTTGCATACGCGTTTGGTTTAGATGACAACACATAATTCCTACTCCCGAGGACTAAGATGGTTGACTCATATGAAAGTGAGCCGACCTAAACGCAGTAACTGCTTCACGCTATTGTATTTCCCTTACCACAGCATTTTTTTGATGGCTGTATGTGAATGTTTATCTTCAACCCTTTCGATGTTTTAAAAATAAAATTGTCCCTAACATAAGTCCTTTACCTTGCAATTGGGAACCCTCTTAAAAATGTATCGCCCGATACCGCCGTCCATCGGGATCCGTCGTAATAGGCGGACGCGCCAAGTGTTTCCAATGAATGTTTAATGATCAAATAGATTCTTCAGACGTATGTTACCCGGGTACCTGCACGCAATCATTTCGAAATAAAAAGAAAATTTAAAAAGTTTTTTTTTAATATAACGCAAAATTATGACAATTTCTGCTTCGTAACAGTGTTAAACGCTACCTTGTGTCTGTGTCACGTCGAGGATAGGTTAGTTAGGGTTGTTTTTCCATTCCAATCTTAAACTTAATCCTCATGGTAGTAACGCACCTATCGCCGACCTCATCTTAGGTTCTTAGGTCTTTCATCTTATCTACTTTCAGAATGCAGGCTTATTTACTACAACTATATTTTAAAAAGGCTTCGTTGCAACATTTCTTTCAGTGCAGCGTTGGAAAATTAAAAAATATTTTATATTTTTTGCCGAGCCCTCGTAGGGTTATAGATTTACAAATTTTAGCCTGTTCGTTGCAATAGGAAATCGATTTATAGCGCCCCATCCTAATAGGGAAACACGCCAAGTGTTTATATCGATGAATGTTTAATAGCGGTATGAACCCTACAGTTTCTGCTGCCCTAGTACTACGGATGATGGGTTTTTGAACGAGGGTGTCGTAAGGTGTTTAGGGGATGCTTATGGAGTTTTACGATACTAAAGTTACTACTGTTATGATGTACTGAACTGTTTAAAATGAGGTAGTGTGAAAAGTGATTACTGATGACGATTTTCAAAGAACACAAATATTTCGAATTCGGAAATCGTGTGCAATTACGCAATCCTACCAATGACTATTTTGTTTACAATAATTGTACTGCTAAACTAAGCAAAAGTGAGTCGAAACACTCGAAACCCACGAACGCTTCCTTATTTGTTATTCATTCGTATCCGTAATTGTCCGCTACTTCCATTCCGGGCAGAGTTGACTATTTGCATGATTACTATGTAATTCCTGCAGAGGCAAAACATCCAACTTAGACAGTAAATTCGAGCCGAACTGAATGGAAGTTACACGGGAATTTTTCCGAGGAAACTTACCGTTTTCCCCGGAAAGTCGGTAAAGTTGGTGCAAGTAATCTAAAGTTAGGTACCAGGGCGGCAGAGGCTATTTAGATGCACATCTTAACTCGCCCATATATCTAGATTGTGCGCAAGTTCTCGCAGCCGGCTAACTCGGAAAGTGTTTTCCCGGATGTTTTCACGGTTTTTCTTCTAAAAACAAAATGGCAGCGTGGACGGTTTGGTGTAATCCAATAAGGTTCGCCCAGAACTGCGCTGCGAAAGGATCGGGGTCAAATTTATAAGGGCCGCTCTAAGAACGCTGGTCGAATTTATGTTTTTTCTACAGCTCAGGGAAAATAACTCGACCGGAGGCAAATGGAATTGAAAATCGGTTGTTAAGTAATGCGAAACTATTTAATTTCACAAAAACATGTTTTCGATTCATTCTCGTAATACATTAATCGTTTCCACCTAAATTAGTTAGACCCGACTGCGTCAGAAAGAGGGTAATATTTTTCAAGCATATGTATGCATGTATGTCCATTTCTTTGGCTCGCGCTACAGCTCAAATGACTTTATAGATTGTGACATATAACATCATTAGAATGGTCTCAGTTTAGAAAATGACATAAGATATATATATATTTTAAAATGGTGCCTGCAAATAGGGGAGTAAAGGAGACAGACATTTTTTTTATTATCATGGCAAAAAGGGCATCAAATGAAAGCTAATAAATGGACCATTCTTAAATATATCTATTATAATACTTTCACTTGACTCTTTTCAGGAAAACTTATTTAAAGCAGTAAATTATTATTTAATTATGAACAAACAAAAAACAATTAGGCAGGTTTTTTGTTTGAATATTTATAACAATATTACTAGTTTCTTCGTTTAGTTTACATCTGGCCTTTAAATATAGGAGAGAATCGCATAAATTTAACGTCACACAATCAGTCAAAGGCCTGCCACTTAATTATAATGCCGGCAGCCATTATTAGTGGAATCGCTTATAGGCAAAAAATATGAGTGGTGTCTTCAAATTTGACAAATGGCATAATTATCCTCTACCAATCGTTGATAGTGGCCCTTAGGGTTGTTAGTACTTGGGCTATAAATAGGATTTTGTTGAAATGTAATTTTCGTTACAAAGGGTAAACCGAAAACTGAACTGACGGATTTAAATAGTATGAAAATCGTAAACAACAAATAAGGCTAACTAAGCTACGGTATTGTTACGTTGTTGTTTACGATTTTCATACTATTTAAATCTGTCAGTCGAGATTTCCTTTTATTTTTTCTAATGCAATCAGTTTTTAACAAAGGCCTATTCATAGCCTGAAGATGACAATTCTAATTTATTTAAACTGCATGCATTTGATGCAATGTAATAGAATTCATCTTTCTTATTTTAGAAAGATGAGATATTTAGATGGTTTATATATACTAGATTACTAGATTTGTCGATAATTTGTCTAGAAGATAATCGAAGCGGGCAGCCCTACACATCGGGGACGGGGACGTATTTATTTTATTTTAATAAACAAGGAATTTGCATACGCGGCTGGCGGCGCGCTGATAGTGCAGTATTTGCATCCCGACTATCGGTCAGCTGGCATTTGACATTTACATGTAATAACATATTTACACGAATTTACATTATTATATTTAGTTTATACGATAATTGGGCAAAACATAGGTTTCGAAAATTTTATTATAAGTAAGGTGCGTATTATTTAGACAGACAGTTCGTACAATCAAGCACAAATGTCTGACATTTTTAGATTTTTTTAATACAAATAAATAAAAATACATAAGTTAGCAGAAAAATATACATATTTATGAAAAATGTGCATTTTCTATAACTTAGAAAAGGTATATGACTACGCTATGTTTGTTAACATATGAAAATAATATAATAAAATTATACAAATGCGTATGTTACCATATAAGAAGTAACAATTATGTTACACATAGGAGAGGCAAATGTGAATGATAATATTTAGGATTCAATTATAACATAATCACAATTAATTTTGTAACACCTTTTTCGTTAACGTATTTATTGAATTTCATTCATCCATCAGCTTGAAAGTCCATTGGTTATAGGCCTCCCCTAATCTGCGTCACTCCGACCAGCCCTCCGGTATCCATTTATTACACTTAGGCCTAAATATGTACTGCTCACTCATAATTCCTGATACAACTTAAGCCCTTCGCGTACCTGCTTTAATGCTCGAAGGATCGACTTTTTGCGTATCTTATTTCCCTATAGCCTGGCTTACGTAACCAGTGGAGCTTAGCTAATCAGCTGGGGCCGAGAGATAACGCTGGCCGCCACCGCTGACCCCCTGGTACCGGTTAGTTTAATCCGGGATAAATATAAAGATATATTACGCATTTAATTGATGGAGATGTAACAATCCCTTTATGAAGTTAGCTTGGCGGTTAATTGGGTGTTAGGGTGATTGTATCATATGTTATAACAATTGGTCTATAGGTTAGTGAAATTTAACAAATATTTTTGAATTATTAATGAATGTATTATTCATGTATAATATAATCTCTAACCCCATATGGAATGAAGAACAAATTAACAACTCAATTGTTATAGGTACTGAATAATCTAAAACACTTGTACCTGATGAGCGGACATATAACTTCGAAAATCAAATGAATCATCTACTCGTCTGATGTATTTAAATAAATTTAACATTACGTTATAAATAATGGCAGGATCTTAGTCGATAAAAATTAATATTTTAATTGTATTGCACGTTTTACATTTAATTTTTCAATATATTGACCAGAGGCAAGTAACGTTCAAAAAAATAAGAGCATAGAAGCAAAATCGTACAACCCGGAAATTTCCATTTTGGCGAGCGTTCGTAACTCGCGGATGGGAACGAAATAAGCGAACTTTAAGCCACCATTAGCGGGATTGGACCCGCTGACGTCACCGCGGATTTACGCTCAACTTTCCACAGATATATTGTTGTTGGAGTATTTTCCAGCATTAAAATGTTTTAGAAAATCGCTGATTCGTAAAAGCTGTAGCGTTTTAATTGTTATTTTTATGAAATGCAAGTAATAAAATGTGTACTGTATCTACCTAATAATCGATGTGGGTAGATTTAAAGTGTTTTGAGGAGTGTTAATGAGTATTTTTTGGAAAATTTTCGATTTGGTACATGATATTATATTATATACCACTGAACTTGGATATGATGTGTGAATATTTTTATGATATTTTTCGTATTTTGAAAGAGACACACAGATTTTTTTGAACTCTGTATTAGTTTCTAAAATACACCAGGCAAGAATATAAAAAGAAGAAAAGACATAAAGTGGACAACAAATATGTGGAATATCCCAGAAGATTTGTACAAAAAGGGTTAAAATAAAAGTATTTAATGTCTTGATCGATTATAATTAACCTTTTTCATGTACGTCATACGGCTTGATAAATAAAAAGAAACGATCGCATCCAACATTGGAAATATCGTTCGTAATGCAAATTGTAGAGGTTTCAAAAGAAGTAATACTTTGTATGCAAATTGTATGTTAGTAATGAGAAATTTTCCTATGCTCACTTGAGAATTGTTGGTAAATTGAAATCAAGAATTTATAAGAAACTGGAATGTGTAATGTTTTTTATGAAGATTTAAGACAGTTGCAAGTAGTATATGACACAATCTACATAAGAACTCGTGTTGTCTGTGTCAAAGTCAGTCATCGTGTGTTTGCCGGGTGGTAGACCCAATGTAGTTCGGCGGGGGAAGTACCACCGCCACACCTATTTCTAGCGTGAAGCAGTTCTTGCGTTTCGTTGGAAGGGTGTGGTTGCCGGCT
>DWNE01000098.1:0-39242 GCA_018249875.1 Cecropterus toxeus
GTAGAACCAGGGTAGAACGGGGAGGTACCACAGCCACACCTATTTCTAGCGTTAAGTAGTTCTTGTGTTTCGAGAAAAGGGGGTTGCCGGCTCACTTCGGTTCTCGGGAGTAGCAACGCATCTTTGATCTACTTCAGATAGAAGCCCTGTTCAATATGAAGTTGCTTACAGATCTCCATAGGCGGTAGTTACCACTTACCATCAGGTGGACTGCATGCTCGTTTGCTACTTCAGTTTGATAAAAAAATTATAGTTCAATCAGTTAAATTGAAGTTTGAAAATTTTACCCATACATACATATTACAATACAAGTTGATAAAATGCTTGCAAAAATACAATTTAAAACCGTTAATTGTATATTGATTATTATATCCAACGCAGCCAAGAACGATAAATAACCAATGGATGAATGAAAAACGTAATTAAATTAATAAGACAGATATTTACCTTTAATTATAGCTTTAAATACGCCAATTCACGATAGGACGGACACAAAGGACCGAGCGTGCAGTTATAGTAATTTGCAATAATTATGCCTATATAATATTACATTTATAAAATTCAAACAGTCGAACATAGAACCACCTTATTTTCGAGGTCGGTTAAAAATTCAGGCAGGAACTCTTTATAGTTCGATCGAAAGCACCACCGTCACCGCAGTGTTTTGCACTGTTGTTTTCTGAACTAAAGGGCGTGGTAAGGGACACAGACATTCGAGGCATTCCAACACAGTCCTCTGGGGTAGCAACGCATCTAAGGCTAACGAAGGGCGTGGTAAGGCACATACTTATCCGAGGCGTTCCAACATAGTCCTCTGTCCAACGCATTTGAGGCTAACCCCTAGTAAGACTAATGCTTTCCAAAAGTATAATAAGTATATTATATATTCAGTCAAGTATTATAAAAGATAATAATAAAAAGTGCTATGCTAATAGTCCAATTTAGTCCTTAGTTGCAGCAACGCATCACGATCGAGTAACCTGTAGTTTAATCCCTATTAAGGGAGGTAAATGTCCAATAGTGTATCTTTCTCTTCAACCCATTATTGTCCCACTGCTGGGCACGGGTCTTCTCTCAAAATGAGAGAGTTATAGGCCATAGTCCACCGCGCTGGCCAAGTGCGAATTGGTAGACATCCTTTTAGAATTCTTTTTTTTAGAGAACTCTCAGATGTGTAGGTTACCTCACGATGTTTTCCTTCACCGTAAAGCATTGATAATTAAATTCTAATACGCACATAATTCTAGAAAAATCAGTGGTGGGATTCGAACCTCGTACTCTCGATTGAGAGGCGATTTTTAACCGTTAGGCTATAATAAGTGAATCTTTAACGCTGGATAATGGAATGCCATTCTATTTATAAATTGGTTATATATTTAATTCTGGTGCCAAGTCCTCAGGGGCAGTCAAGTGGTGTGGTAGACCTCAAGTAGCTTTATTATCCTGTGTTAGTATGTCAAACGTTAATGTGTAGGGACGATCACTTATCAATAGATCGAATTAAACTCCTAACGTATAGAGGTAAACTTACGAAAGCCACAGATACGTTGCCACCCTTAAGAAACAAATGGGAACGCCTCGTGTACCTTACCAGAACTGAGCTAATAAACATTCCTATTCCAAGACAGACGAACGTACGAGTAATACTGAATAGAGACGGTTCCCATAGTTAAAAGTCTAATAAAACGATTATATTTTATAACAAATCACTGATTCGAAAATCCTTGTACCCGATTCTCTTTCAGTTAGGTCATTCTAGTCAATATTTTTAAGGTTCCGTGCCCAAAGAGTAAAAATGGAACCACATTACTAATTCCCCTGTCCGTATGTCAATCTGTCCGTCTGTTCCTGAGTCCCTCTGTCTGTTACCAGGCTCTCATGAACCGTTGCCGTGCCGTTGCCGTGTTGCCGTTATAACAACAAATATTAAAAATACAATCAAATTAATATATAAGGGGGCTCCCATACTATAAATGTGATTTTTTGCGGTTACTATGATATTGGTACGGGACCCTTCGGTGCGACTCTCGCACTCGCACTTGGTCGATTTAGTAGGTGTAAATTCGCACGCACAGTGCATTGTGTCGCAGCCTAGACCTTATTTTTTGCGCTGTTCACACACTTCTTATAAATTTTATGAGATAAAATCTAAGTACCTAACATAATGCTTGCACGTAATTAATATTGTGTTAATTGTCTGTTCAGAATACGCACGGAACATTCTCGCGTATGCCGAAATATCAAAAATATCCTTTCGTAATTCGTTAGTGGCCACTGCCGCTTATGGACCAAAGCAACTGCAGGGTTTCGATCTGAAAGTGATCAAAGATGCGTGGCTGCTCCCGAGGACTAAGATGGTCGCCTTATATGAAAGAAAGTCAACCACACCCTTCTAGGAACATTACGCTAGAAATAGGTGTGGTTAATATATTTTTTTTTATAAATGTGAAGCAGCAAATGAGCAAGCAGCCCACCCGATGGCAAGTGGCTACTGCAGCCCATGGACATTTGTAAGCAACTTCATATAGAACAGGGGTTCTATCTGAAGTCGACCACAGACGCGTTGCTACTCCCAAGGACTAAGAAGGTCGCCTCATATAAAAGTGAGCCGTATCTTTATCACACTCCAATTTACTTCTATAAAACAGGAGAGGAAATTGTAACAACCTAACGCTATAATATTGGTATTATGTAGGTACTACGTTCCCCAAATATAATTAAAATCCACAATGACTGAAAGGTAATTATTTCTATATCAAAAATATAAGGTTATTTATGACAGACAGTTTAATAAAACTACCAAAAATTACTTTATAATACATTATAAAACAAAAAATTCAAAGAAATTGCCGCTTTATTTTTAATCTCTTGCATATTTACATCTACATAAATTTTAAACGAAACACGTGTGTTACGATACAGTAGGTATATCGCGTTATATTTGAATAACATCGAAATGTTTAATCAAAATAATGTGTCAGTTACTGACCGGAAATTATGTAAAATAACCTAAAAACACGGAGGTGGGAAATCAGCATATTCATTTTAACGGAGGCTCCCACCCTATCCATTAGTGACTCTTACAAGGCGACCGCAGACCACGCTCTCCTTGAAGTAAGGAGTTACATGGCGTGTTTGAATTTATTTAATATATTAATATTTTTTAACATCTTTTAATCATACATTAATATATCTATACTAATACTATAATTAGACTATTCCAGGTGGTAGAGCTAATGTAGTTTGACCGGGAACGTACCACCGGCACTATTTCTAATGTAAAGCAGTTCTTGCGTTTCGTTGGAAGGGTGTGGTTGCCGGCTCACTAATACATATATGAGGCGACCCTCTTAGACCTCAGAAGTATCAACGCACCTGTGATCGACTTCACATAGAATTCCTGTTCTATATGAAGTTGCTTACAAATGTTCATGGGCGGCAGTAACCACTCTCCATCAGGTGGACTGCATGCTCGTTTGCTACTTCTTTCTTATAAAAAATACGAATAATTGATAGGACCTAAACTATTTACCTAATATCCTGTAATATGCAGTAATAAATAATAAATAAATTATTGTAAACATCGTAATTCTTTTACCAAAAATAGCGAAACGAATTAAATAGAAAGTAAAAGAAAAATATTACGACTATAAATTTAGCGCGGAATAATCGGTACACCGTTGTCTAATGGTAGATAATAGGTAAATGCGTAAATGAATACACAATAGATAATCAGCTCGGAATCAAATAGTTCAAACACGAATACATTACAGTCAGAATATTCAAAACAGCGGATAGAACGTCATACTAAACACAGTACGCTCCACAGGAGTAAATCTCCTTTACATGTGATAAACATTGGAAGTATTCTTGGGAGCTTGCTTGAACATTCTGAGTCCTCAAGTCATTTGAAGGGAACGACTCTTATCGTCTTACTTTTATGAACTGCGAATCGAAAAGCTTCAACGTTACAAAACGGGACCCTTCTATTGTTGCTGGCGTTGGGTAAATGTGCCACGGACTTTCTTTGAAAAGACCAATATGCAGTCTATAAGTAAAAAGCTGACGCGTTGCCCCCAGAAATTTATGCGCACTTTTCTTTCAAATTACTATTTGTGGTAGTTGTAACATGTGATTATAATAGTAAAAAGCAAAACTCGCGGGATGATTAAAAACAAAGGGTTTTGAATGATTATGAAAAAAAAAAAATAGATGAACCGAAAATAACACCGATTATTTTGAAACGAAAGTAATAAATTATTTAAATATATATCGATTACGTACAAATACAGTACACAGTCCTGAAGTCTGAATTTGGATCTCGTCAGTCGGTTGCAATCGCTGAACATGCCTAAAAAATATTAAATAACATATATGTAGATTTTTCGAGATATTCCATTTCGAAATAAACACTTTTTGTTACAATCTTGTAACAATTCACACATATTGATCACATGGATAGTTCTACCTGTCACAAGATTTAGTAAGGTAATAAATTCGTCGTAATTTTGACTATTTCGTATTTCGTATTTCACTTGAAACTCTACTAAGGTAATCAATTCCATTAGCAGAATTCCAACTTGTAATTACTTCATTACGATATCCTTATAAGTCTCACATTCACGAAAAGTTACGAAATATATATCCTCGAGCTCTCATATTTCACAACTAGATTAATTAAATTACGCTTTTCTCTTCCTTGCAGAAAGTCTCCGGGACTACTTTAACAAATTCGGCGAAATCACAGAAGTTATGGTTATGAAAGATCCAACAACGAGGCGGTCGAGGTATGTAGTTATTTATTATCTAATTATGTGTGTTTGTTATATTTATTTCGAAAACGTAGTTAGTTTATAGTGTACATATGTTTTATGGTAAAATGGTAAAACAAATGGTTAATATTACAACAAGAAGGCCGATGACAAGTTTTCACGCTTAAATTATTTGACAAACATTAAGCAATAGAAAATCGGTTGTAAAATAAGTAACCAGGCTTATATTTTTAGATCGTGTGTCTATACTAAATAACAACTTAGATGTTGTATATGTATGTAATGTATAATATCTCTTTTTAACAATTTGTTTTTTATATAGCAATAAAAGCTAACTCCAGTATCTTACATTTAACTAAACATGAGGCTTGATATGCGACACATTACACACAGGTGATAATCTCAATGATAAAGCTTTTAATAACAGAGGCCAGTTGAGTTTGGATATACCTTGAACTAGCCAACTCGTGATAAAAGTTATCGGTTTGCAAATAACTTTCATTCTATAGAGAGCATACTCGTTTCAAAATTTGCGGTTACCTTTGAATTGTAAGCAGTTAAATGTTGGACTTCAAATTCGGGAACTTAACAATGGAACTCAAATTATTTCAGCCGAATTAAGCGTTTGGACGAGTCGAATGAGTTAGGATTTCAGTCCACTTTACAGGTTGCTCTAGTGAATTCCTCCGCTTTGTTGTTCGAAACATTGCTCAAAAATATATCATTACAATTGGCCACAAGGAATTTGTTGTTCGTCTGTTATTGTTATTTATATAACGTTGCTGAACTTACATAACTATTTCAAAGGAATATATTACTATTAAACAATTGCACAACCAAGTAGGATAATGGTTTTACAACTTAAAAAAACTATTCTTAAACTATTATTAAACTGACGACCCGCGTGGCCGAGCGGTTACCATACCGATCTAACGCGCAGTGGGCAGGTTAGTTGAGTTCGGGTTCGATTCCCGGCCAGACAGGCATCTGAATGATGAGTTTAGATTTCTGTTCTGGGTCTGGGTGTTCATGTATTCGTCTTAGTGCGTCCATGGCACCCACGACACAGGAGAAAATGCTAGTGTGGGGCTGTGAGTGCAGAAAGCGTCTTTTTTTATTAATACAATAACAGACGTTCATGTTTTTTTTTACAAAATGGAATAGAGCCATTACATTGCGCATAGAAAATATATTGCAATATTTATTCGAAAACGTAAACAATCATTGTTTTGTGGTAACGTTAGAAACTTGCACTAACGGATCTTATTCAGGTCCATTGATTGGGATCAAAGGGTTCATTACTAGCCTTGAAATTTCACTTTGATCCTCGCCATTACAATCACTATCACGGTGCACAACAATCAAGCCGCTATGTACACAAACTGAGTGGCTTAGCAACTCGAGACAAGAAATAAGTTGTCAAAGTGTCGAGATAAAGTTTCTCTGCTAACAGTCTCCTGTTAGGTAAATCGTTGGTTTCACAACTCAATATTGCCGCGTCTTCGCTGAAATAATATCCCCAGGACAGATATTGGGACGGTTCAGCTTAGTTTAAAGCTCAAAGTCAATTCAAATAATATCCCCAAGACAATTACTGGGACAGGTTAGTTGAGTTCCTACACAGTAGCATATGTGTATAGCAGACATTCCCCGATGAAGTTATTGTTAAGTGTATTATTTAAAATTGGTCGTATAGAGTTAACGCCTTATATTAAGCTATATTTTCCCGTTTATTTTGCAAGACTTTGCGACTCACTTATATGTGACGCGATCATCTTAGTCCTGGTAGTAGCGTGTCTTATATAAAGTTAATTACAGATGGGCAGCAATGACCACTTACCATCAGGTAGATTGCTTGCTTGTTTGTTATTAAATGATATAGAAAATAACAATTTCATAAATTTCAAGATGGTAGAACACAAGATGGTAGCACATCCACCATTATTTGTGCCTAATAAGGGTAGTTTAAAGTATTAGTTACAGATCATGGGCGGCAGTGGCTACTTAGTACTAAGTAGACTGTATATTCGTTTATTACTTTCCGATTACGAAATGCTTCAAGAATACCAAAATATTGTAATGTGAGTTAAACTTTATTTCATTAAATGATTTCAATATTCCTTAGTATCCTTATT
Source organism: Cecropterus toxeus (assembly GCA_018249875.1). Lineage (NCBI taxonomy): Eukaryota > Metazoa > Arthropoda > Insecta > Lepidoptera > Hesperiidae > Cecropterus > Cecropterus toxeus. The sequence goes on from DWNE01000098.1 coordinate 6,908, forward strand.
GAAATCTGGGCAACCGATCTTGGCCTAAGTTATCTGGTCTTGACAGCAGGCTGTAGCATATAGTTTAAAATATCATGTAAACAAATTTAATGTCAGGTTATATCTGAGTGTACCTTAAGTGGCTTCTCCAGATTTAGGCTTCTCCAAATTCACCTTCTCCAGATTTATGGATTTCCCAGATTTTAGAATCGTAGGTAAATAGTTCACAGTTCAATATAGCTGTCTTCGCTGGAATAATATCTTTAGAACAGATATTGGGATGGCTCAGCTGGTCCTGAATGCAGGCATTATTACGTGCTTGGAGCCAAATCTAACGTAAACGTCTTTTGTTTATGATTATTGGTACTCTGACTATCGGTTTCCTGTTAACACCTCGTTTGTTAAGTTATAAGTTCATTGCTATATTACAGTTCTATTACAGTTTAATTAAACAAAAAATAGACTAAACTGAAGTACTATAATTATCTTTTGTGTATAACATAGGTACGCACACACATTTTTAGAGATACACACACATTTTACATAACAAATAAACTCGTTACAATTGAGCCTGGATTTATTAAAGGCGAATTCTAAATATTATTCTTTTTTGAAACAATACTTTCCACAGTTTCCCCTAGCTCGCAGGTAAAATATTTCACGCAATATTTTTTATGTATTGTATTTTTCTGAACAAACTTTATGATAGTATAGATATCATAAATTGCGTTATCAAACGGAACGGAATTGTAGGGAAGGTTGTATTCGGTGTTTTTCGGTTTTAAATCTTCCGCTACAGTGGCACGTCCAAGAACCACGAAACTTTTTAGGTCGACACCTTATCGTAAACGTAAATCAAGTGGACAACGCCAAAGCTGAGATGTACCGCCGGCCGGCTGGAAGTGATAACAGTTTAGAAGTTGGCATCGTAAACAACAATATTAAGAGTACCGTACCTTGCAGGATATATTCTCGGTATATTAAGTACATACTCTCAGATTTCGTAACTAGGTTTCTAACTTAGATCCTTCTATTATAGAAGTTGTGTTATTTGGCAATGATTGGAAATATTTTTTTTTATAATTAATTATAATATGTTAGTTTTTCATTGAATTGAACTAAATTGAGTTTCATTTTATATGTTGAAAGTGATGTTATAATATTAAAAGAAATTAGTATAAGAAGTATAGTAATAAGAAGGCAAACAATTAAATACATTAAAAAAGAAAAAGGAAGTAATATAATATAGAAATTACACATTAATTAATTTCGTGTTTATACATTATTCTATTGTTTTGACGCATTTCAAAAATTCAGCAAGTTTTTAAAACCAAAAAATCGTGTCACATTAAAACACACTATATTACTAATTTACCAGAAACTTCCCCACGAAAAAAATAAGGGTTACTGTTAAGAATTACTGCAATATTTATTTATTATTTGCTATTTCTAAATTTGTGTAGTGAGAGCCTGGACTGGCCTCCAACCAAATAAATACCATTTCATTTTCCCTTTATAAGTGGATATGCAAATTACGCCCAAAGATATTTACAGTGCGTTCATAATTTTCAGTGTGAAATAAAAATACTTTTATTATTTATTAAAGCGTGGTGTAAAAATTATCACAGTACATTGCGGGTGTTGTCACCGTTCCAAAACGCTGTGCGCGTTTATTTAAAAGACCACGACACCTATATTGCTTCATACAGTTTTTAGGACATGATACTTTTTAAATTTATATTTCCACGTTGCATTTTTTTACATTATTTAATAAATAGTCAAATTTCTCAATTTTTGCTTTTATTTTAGAGTAGTGTTGCAAAATAAAGTAAGGATTTAGTTATTAATCCCAGTTGAGATATAACTTAGATATTAGTTGAAGTCAGTTTATTAAATACCATATTAATTGCATTCCAGTATCGAAGATGAGTATTTAATGTGTTAGGATTTTTATTTGTGAGAGATAATATAATGTTAAGTTATAATAATTTGACAAGTATTACCAGTAATTTCCTCACGTTTTATTTCCTTGTATGGATGGAACATGGAATCTCATGCGCAGTTATTAGAAATAAAAACTGTAATCTATAATTACTTAATAACCCCTCTTTGATTTTTGACAAAATATTTAAAAATTGGTTTCCTAAAATTTTACTGGAAAAGATCGCAATGAAAAAAACAATATTTAGTATTATATTTGGTATATTTAATCAGAGGAGATTTTTTAACGAAATATACTGTGATAGAGGTTAACGAAAACATGTAGTGACTAAAAGCAGTACGAAAAACGTATATAAAATTATTGTGAAGCAAAAACAAATTGGTCATTTTAAATGTTAGAGTATGTAAGCATGCACTACGTACAGCTCCGCCACAAACTAGGTGTTTTCAGAGAGTTAGACGATTTTGCGTCCGTAATTGCGATCGATCACACCTGCATCGCAGTTGAGTAGCACAGCTCATGCCTAGGGAACTTAAACAACACAACTTACTTAACAAATGTTTGCACAAATATTTGAAGTTCACTCTTAATTCTTAAGTCAGAGAACAGTTAGTTTGCCCCCGCGATCTTTAACCAACTACAGCTTATGCAAGCAAAGTAAATCAATATCGAAAGTCAATGAATCAAGAGTAATATATTCGGGTACATAATAAATGTGCGCTACCTGAAGGCAATATCTGAAAAATTTGCCTGCTCGATATTGCTTACAAGGGAGTTTCCTTTCTCCCCAAAATTTAATGCGTCGTTCGCATTTTTATAAAAAGAAGTAGGTAAGTGAAATAATTTGCGGTCGGTGCTTTATTTCCTTTTATTTATTTTAATGGTAGGTCGCCTTTCTTTTTTGCCTTTAAGCCTCACAAGAAACGAGGGTTTCCTTCGAGAAAAACGTGATAAATTCGCATATCGTTATAAAAGTCTAAATTTATATCGAAGCCGAGGGCAGCCAAATTGGTTTCGTTTTGATTGCTTAACAGACAATTACATTCTTAATTAATTTGTAGGTACATTTCTCCGTTACAAAATCATTTCCTCCACTCTAATTTCGTGCAAAAATGTATAATTCCTGATTTCATAGGCGTTAAATGTTTGAACGTGACTTGGGGTAAATTATTTTGCTCGTAAAAACAAAACCCTTTATCATAATTTTATGGGCCAAGTTTGTAAACTTTAGACGCCCATTTCCTGTCGGGGGACTTAGCAGATGATATGATTTAACAGTTGTGAAATTTTTCAATTTCATTTAAAGATTTTAGTCCCTTAATTTAGTGTAATGCACGTTTTGTGATGTAAAGAGTCAGAACCGTACAAAGTAGGGATAACGGTAGGTTTCTGATATGTGCCGCTTGAATGGAAGTTTATATCATCGCGGGGGCTTACACCGGCTTTGAGAGAGCGCGTCTCCATTCACGCCCGTTTCATTCGTTTCGCTTTCCACTAAAAATCTAAAATCAATAAAGGATCACGGTATAAATGCAAAGATTACTTGGTTCGCTTTGGCGTAGCATGAAAAATGTACGTCCCATTACACGAGCCGTCCGAAATAAAACCGCGTATCACTATGATACTGTAAGTAGCACCATAAAAGGCGTATCCTTTGCCGGGATCGCTTCGGCAAACACCTACAGAGGAATGGAGTGGTGTTAAATGAGAGGGATTGAGAGCGTCCCCCGCGCCGCCCCGCCGTCTGCCATCGCCGGCGTCGTCATATCTTAACAGATGCGCAAAGTATTTAATTTATACAAGAGCACGAATCATTTGGCACTTGGTATTTTGAACATCGTCGCTTTATCTAAACTGTCATTTTATAAGCGATCTTAGTTATTATAGGAACTCAAAATAATCTCTTATTTTGAACGAACTTTATTGGTTTTATTTTGCAAGATAAAACAGACAAAAATATATTATGAGACGTTCTAGCTTAATCGTCGTGTAAATAGAGACACCGACGCTTTCGTAAGTTAGGATACTTATTACTATTTCTATTATCTAATATGCCTACTGGGTATACATTTAGTTGCTAATTGTTTCAGTAAAAAAATTGGATCTATTTACAGTATTTTCTTGAGAATTGATCTATCACCACTTCAAACAAATACCATGTTAATCAACTATCTTTACATTTGTATATTATGAAATAAGTGTATCGTAAATTAATATGAGTTTTTTTACTATTCTTGCATTAAAAACTTATCTGTCATTAACAGACTTCGTTGGAAAATTCTCAGTCCTGGCTATTTCAGTATTCCATGGAAAAGTTATTACATATTTGCAAAATAAATCTGTTATCAGTCCGTCCATCCGCCTGTCTGTCTGCGGTATAACTCAATAACTCCAGGATTGAACAAGTTTGAATTCGGTGCAGGTAGTGGTTTTTCATGGCGGTCGTGAAAAATATAATATTGAAATTGAATATCTCTACACATCGATCTCGGCCTGTTTTAGCTTTAGATTTCAGTAAAAGGAATATTTTAAACTTGTGATAGTTCATACAAAACGTTGTATATTTGTATCGGCTTTCGAGAAAAATATAAAAAATTAGCATTCACAATAGGTACACACTTATGGTAATTTCTTATCTGAAACGATTGAATAAATTGTATGTTTTGCATAAAAATGCACAATTATAATTACTTTTGATTTGTTTGTTACGTAATAATTTTATCAAATTAGTGTATTGTCATCGGTCCTCAATAAATCTACAAAGTTTGAACGAAATCTGGCCGTTTAAAGTGGGTCAAAATCGCGCCCAAAGAAGTCGGTTACAAACAAACATACAGGTGAAGCTAATAGAAAGCGTGTAAAAATCAAGCCCGTGAATAATGCAAGTAAACCGCACGGCCTAGCTCATGAATACAATTCATACTACAAAATTGCATCAGTCTAGCTTATCATTACGATATCCCTAATCGCATAAGGCATTGAAAGTACCAACACGACCCCCTAATCAAACCAGCGCCCCGGGGCTGCAATACAACTGTGCAATCAGTCAGAATAATGTGCCGACGGCGCGTAGTTATTGCGTTAACAAGCCGCGTAGGGCATGAAGATTCTATGTTCATTTAATTATGTCCATGGGTTTATTTCGACACTAATTGATTTATATTGTGTTAATATCAAAAATTGGTATTTGACAAATATAACTCGTTATATTTTTTCTATAAAGTATCCTTTATTAGATTAATTTAATTATAAGGGTACAGATTTTCTGATTTTGAATAATGTTGTCACATTTAAACGAAAAAGTCAAATATTACGCTTTATTAACCCTCTTGCTAAAATATAACAGGTAATGTTAACCAATTAACATCATATTTAGTTGCATTATTTATTTAATATCAAGGGATACATTGAAATTCCAACATTTTAGAATTCCATTGCAAAAATACTCATAAACACTACTAATATCAGTGAATTATAGAAATCTAGGAAACAATTGACTATGATAGTCCAAGGAAGTTTTATTATTTAAGAACTTAATACTGGAGATAATTATGTAAAATGATAAGATTTTATTAACTTAGCAGGTAGACATCTGGAACGTAGGAAATTAATTAAGATTAAACTAATTTCTTGCGGTAATGCAGTTTAATACTTTATCGAATTAAAACTTCTCGTATAAAAATTAGTAACGGAAGAATATTTTAAAAGTTAGCAAAATTTATACGCGGTAGCGTTCATTACTAGTTCGATAATCGGTCGGAAGTGTGCGATGCATAATCAAGTAGTAGAGTCTGTGGGGCGGGTTGCGAGGAGGGAGGGGTGCGAGGGGTTAGTCGTAAAACTATTACGGCAACGTTCTAGCAGTGCACTACGTCGGCTTCATTAATCGGCCATCCTATGAAGCTATCCACAGTTATTATGATATGACGGTAGGCCAGCAACACTTGTACACGCTTGTCGCTCGGAACACGAATCTTCTTGGCACCGCACTCGGAAAGGAAACTACTTACGTACGGTATGGGCTCTGACTATCTTTACTGCGTTTTAAAGAACATATTTTTAGGAATACGTGCGATACTTTCAAGTTTTAGCGCGTTTAAAATCTGCTTTAGCGTTTCTAAAGTTTTTAACTCGATAAAGTCGCTTTTATTGGTACTAGTTGCTTTAGCTTTAGTAAGCGGAAACATTTAAAATTAAATTATGTTTTTATAAATGTTTTAAAAATGTTTCTCAGCAGACTTTATCTGACATTGTTAGTTTTTGAAATACGTTCCATCATGCGGTCTATAGACTTTACGTAGATACTCGTACCTTTGAGAATATGACGCTTTACACACTCTAGAATTCCTAGTATCGTGAGTGCCAAAGACATGCATAAAGACGTTTACACAAAAGTTGAGAATCAGGACAGAAATCTAACCTCATTTACATATTTGTCTGGCCAGTAATCGAACCTGGGGTTGATCATGTAATTCGAACCTCAATTACCATAGCACGGCGATTTAAACCACTGCGCATACTCGCTGCTACCGCTAAATTTAATTACAAAGTCAAACTATATCGAAACAGTTTTAATTAAATCATGGAATTGTGCGGACAGTGTGGAGAATAGTTGAAAGATCGGGTTACATTCTGTAGATGGAATAGCAATCTTCATGAGTGCTGAAGTTGTCGGAGCGATCAGAGCGAGCGAGCTAACAATACTCATACTGGTCCATCACTACACTTTATCGGATTAAACGTTAACCACACTGACATAGCTATTTATTAGTAAAATTACATTTAACGCTTGACGAATCTAACGTTTAGTGGGAATCGAGTTATGCTTTGTAACGCTGATTTTGTGCGTATTACCCACGTAATATACTTCACCAAGTTACGTACCGATGATTATCGTATTGATATACATATTACCGATATCATAGTACATTATTTTACATATTAATGTTATTGTCCTGTTGATCAGTTTTTAATATTCTCTAGTCAAACGAGTGCATTCCGTTTTTATTTGGTTGTACTTTGACAAAAGAATAGTCATCAGTAGAATTGATAAAGTTGTCAAAGGGATGAGTAAACAATAACAAACCTAATCTATACGTGAGAATTTATTGAAATAGGCTTTTGACGCATTTTATTATTTTATTAATACATCAATCTGGCCAATCGTGGAAATATTGTAATGTTTTAAAAAAGATATACAATACGTGTGTATGTATCGTGTATATAATGATAAAATAATCATAAAACTATAAGTAGATAAAAATCCCTTCTGACCATCTCCATATTTTATTCAAATATAGGCGAAACCAGTATTAAAAGTTAGGTTTAAATTGTTACTTATATGTTTTAAAGGAACGATCTTCAATGTATCCATGAAAAGAATTAAATAGGACATAAAATGTTCCCGTAGATACTCCAGTCTGCACGTAGGTTAACTCTCACGCTAGAACCAGATTGGGTCGGTCTAACAAGACCACCCCTATGTACTGTTGCATTCGCTGCAGTACGCCACTCACTCTTATAGCCTATTTGGTTAAATTTACCAGTGAATCTCGTACCGTAAGTGGATCGTAAGCGCACTACCGATTTCTCCATATAACGACTGCATCGTTCCAACCGAGAGGCAGAACTGTTCTATTCAATATTAACAATACACGGAGCGAAAATATCCATGATGTTTGCAAAGTTGTAACAAAGTCTTATACCTTCGAGAGTTTTGTAATGTAGTATAATCGACAATGAAATTGTACATTAATACGATATGAATCCAATGAAAAGTAACATTAAATTCTGTGAAACAGATAAACAAGAAAGTGCAATACATAAATTTTGAAGAATTTATACATTCTTGAATATTGTAGAAACTTCAAGTTTCGAGATCGATTTTTTGTTTGGACCAAGTTGAAACCTTCCATAAGTTATTTAAAGCGCTATGCAGGTAAATTGTGTTTGAATATTTAAATGAAATCAATTTATGAAGTTCAAAAGTGGTATCAGTTACTTCATAGGATTGAAAAACATAGGTTAGACGGTATTAGATACATTATGTAAACATAATAGGATCATATTTTACTTAAACGGGTATTTCTTTAAAATTTTATAATCGGCCTGATTCTTGCCAATTTTTTTGTCACTTTTATCAATTAATTGTTTACATTTGTCCTTAATTTTAAAAGCTATGATGTGTTATTGAAATGAAATTAAATGGAATGTCTTTATTTTGCATAGGCGTACGGGGGCACTTACAAATTGTCAGTAACAATTATCTTTTCTTACTCTTCCACTATCCAGTTTAATGCTACTAGTATAGTTAATACATTTCGGGGATAACTTTACGAACTTTACTAAATAAAGTTGTCTTGTCAATTACACCTATTACATTGAACTTTGGTATTCAACATATATATATATTATATAGCTCAATGTGAGCAATGTTTAGAACTCTATTTCGACCAACAAAGATGACATATTGTCATATAAATACCGTCTTACTAATGCGATCATGCGACACTTTCGGTAAACGCGTATTAGAGTTGTACTCTTTTTAAGTGTTTGCTATTTGGCTCAACCCCTTAAGATGTAATAGTATATTTGTGTTACTTGAGACCTACTTGTTATGTGTCTACGTACCGCAGTGCTCACCGTTAAGTAGATTCCATATAGTTCGCCATTCATACCATAAAAGGTTGTTTGAAGATGCGACAGCGTGCGTACATTCTAGTCGGAGAGACGGCGGATTATTGTATTCGAACATGCTGTTCGCGGTGTGCCAAGGATTAAACGTTGCAGTTCTGGACAGGAACAAATAGATACCATTACACATGACTGCGTGATTGATTCTCGCGTCAAAACCCAAAAGGTTCCGCTTTGTTCTAGTCGGGGACTTTATTTTATATTTTACTAGGGCACCAGCGCTACTGTCGTGTTAGAATTTTTTGGTTTAAAACTGTAGTCGTTCTTTTTCTATAGTAACCTACGTAGTGATAGGATTCTACTACACTGACGAAATATGTCGCATGGCGTCGGTTTTCGGTAACGCCATTACCTGCCTTGTCGTAGATGTCAAAGGAGACGATATGTATGGGGGATCACATCATTTTATCACGCAAGGGGTACGGGTTGGATCTTAGTTTTGAACAGTAGTATGCCACGTAGATTGTCATTGATATTGTCACTGACCGACCGTTATATAGGCATTAAAATTATAAATACAGATATAGGCATTAAAATCATAGATTTTACAGGTGGTAGAACCAATGTAGTTCGATCGGGGAAGTATCACCACCACACCTATTTCTAGGGTGAAGTAGTTCTTGCGTTTCGGTGGAAGGGTGTGGTCGCTGGCTCACTTTTATATGAGGCGACCATCTCAGTCCTCAGGACTAGCGACGCATCTGTGATAGACTTCATATAGAACCTCTGTTCTATATGAAGTCGCTTACAAATGTCCATGGGTGGCAGTAACCATCAGGTGGGCTGCTTGCTCGTTTGCTACTTCATATTTATTAAAAAAAAATCTTGCTTTTTCGTTCATGTCAAAGGAGACAATATGTATGGGGGATCACATCATTTTTTCACGCAAGAGGTACGGGTTTGATCTTAGTCTTAAACAGTAGTGTGCCACGTAGATTGTCTATATACACCTGAAGTACATATCGGTCAGTGAGAATGTCAATGACAATGTCATACGTTATATAGGCACTAAAATTATAGATACCTTACATTCCATGTTCAATAAAAACCTTTTATGGACACTCGCCTCTTTCAACATATTGACGTGAAAACCTTTATTTTGAACTAGATAGGTGAACAATCTTATGACTTACCTGCCTCAGTATTGACAGCGTGATAACACGTGATATTTGGGATCAGAAAATAAAGAAATATTTTCTCACTGAATTATTTGTCGAAGTATCTTCTAAGGAGATATATTGACAGATTCGAGATATCAAAATAAAGAATCCTATAGCGAATGCGATATGAGAGGGAATATATTATCTGATTATATGGAAATAAAAACGACCGGATTAGGTAGGCACCTTCTGTTTCGTTCTGTAACCCTTCGCAATCTTGTTGTTTTGTATATTTTTTTGCATATTTATTACTTTTTCTTGCTATATTGAGTATTAGGGCGGTGATCATTATTCTAGAGCCGATAGATCATATATTCAGCCTAAATTGACAACTTTCTGGCTGACTGTAGATAAACTAACAACCTATTTAAAATAACGATGTTTAGCAACCTAAAAAATCCATTAAAATCTTTTAATCATAAAAATATCAAACTGGAGCAGAAGTTTGTTAGTCAAACAATAGCAATGTAAAATATCTTAAGAAAATTAGAATTTTGCCGCATTGTACCTAGAATTGCGAGTCCATGCATAAGAATACACGAGCTAAGAATCAGGAGACTGTTCAATTCAATTCTTTTTCACAATTTGCGCACCTAAGCTATTTTAGAAAGAGCTTTATATGGAGGAATGCCAATAAAAACTTGTTAATTTCACAAGTGGCTCGTACAAAATGAAGGCTTGGACTCATACATCCATCTCATGTATTATTTATACGGATATGTATAAGCAATTCCACCATTGGAAGTCTAGACGCAGTGTGAATGAGATGAAATGAAATATCGACCCCACAGAAACCGATTTTCAGATTTTTATTGGAATTTTTAAGTCAGGTCTCCTCAATATCTTCTTTATAATGCGTCATTCTGATTTTAAATTGCGTGGGGGAGCTAAACGTCTATTGAAGTGGTTGAAGAATTTCAGGTTGAAAATTGCAGAAGTAAAAGATGAAATATCGGCAGAGGACTCAATACCACGCTAGATCAATACATGGCTGTGTCATGATATTTATGCAATACAATGCTGAAAGTGTTAAAAGATGTGTTTGAAACTTGCGAATAATATAAACTACCAATTTTTATATCCTAATGTCGCTCTCATCTTACTTCAAATTGTTAATCATATCATCTACTTCAGATATTTACTTTTTTATTAGATTGAAGTAGCAAACGAGCATGCAGTCCATCTGATGACAAGCGGTCACTGTCGCCCATGTACTATCTTCACTGACTATCTGCACTGTATATCTTCATATTAGAACAGGGATTCTATGTGAAGTCGATTACAGATGCTTTGCTACTCCAGGAGACTGAGATGGTTGCCTCATGTATAAGTGTGCCAGCAACCACACATTTCCAAAGAAACGCAATAACAGATTCACTACCACCTAGAACCAGTGTAGGTTCCATCACCTGGCAAATTAGTGTAATATTACCGGTATAGTACTGAGGTAAAACAGGTTACTATAGTCTTCTCTTTTTATCAACTGTTTCGTTAACATTTCATATCGCATCCACATTTACAACAAAAAACAAATAGAAAAAGTAAGCACTAAAAACACTTGTGATCCTTTGAGCATTTGGTTTACTTTATTTCGATCGCAATACATCTTCTCATTCACATATACAATTCAACACTTGACCCGCTAATAAATATTGGGGATACAAACATGTATCGTGCAAAAACTGTCGCTTCGTGAAACAGGGTCTCGAGCTTGGATATTTCTTAAAACTGGTCGGATTGTCGTAAATATATCACGGTGTCACCACGTAGGTACGTGCGCGTTTACCTTGCGACCCGTAAAACAGTACCAACAGTCTTTCAACCATGTCGTAATGTTTGTATCAAAATATAAGGATATTTAACCAACTTCGTATATCCTAAGTTGAATTGGATATAGTGTGCTTCAAGTAAGCAAAAAGGAGTTAACACTGGTTCATAATAATTGATTTAAGCGTGGTTAAATAGGTCATTTGTCAGTTTGATCTGAAATAAAGCCCTGGATACCAATGAAATAGGTTGAAATGTGCCTACTGATATCATATATTATTACATGACGGTGTGGTTATCTAGATAATTATAAAAAAACAACTTTTGTTCTGACGCAGTCGGTTAAAAACTAGTTGTCTTTCGGAGAGGCCGAAATTCGACCGTAATTAAACACAAATACAAACTGAACTTATTAGGGCCTTGTATTTACCTTGTAATACCCTATTGTGTGTAACATTGTGATGTAAATACTACGATACTCAAGTCATAAATATGGTTCTTGGTTTAATAAAAAAATAAGTCCCCGTAGAACCATCAAGTAATAATTTTACCGTGTTCAGTTTTTTTTTCAAAATTATCTAATTACTCTATCTAAAACACATGTCATACCTAAATTGTACAATTTATATTAACTTTGTAACCTACCATTTTGCGAAAGGTTCGGTGTTTTCAAATTGCAGAATTTCGTAAATCTTTACGGGAGATTGTCGTAAATACATCACGGGTGTCACTGCGTTGGTACGTGTTCACCTTGCCGTCGTATCAGCTCAGTAAAGGTACCAAGCAGTGTTTCATTGGCCGTGTCGTTACTTTATACAATGTTGCCCTGTTTTCTGGTTTGATAAAAATGAACATCAAGTTCAAATGTAACGTCTTATTACCTGACTGAGTGAGAAGGAGCGTAATGCTTTTCGAGCGTATGGATGTATGTTTGTTTGTATGTAAGTCTATTTCTTTGGCACGCGCTATAGCTTGCAAATGCAAATGGCTTGACGAATTGTGACGTATGTCATTAGAATTAGATTGTATATATCATTAGAATTAGATTGGGGGAGCGACGACTTTCTTTTATTATCACGGCAATGCGGGTATCAAATAAAAGCTAGTAAATCGACCATTTTAATAACATACATACATATTATACTACTGTATATTGACTATTTTCACGAAAATTCGTACAGAGCGTTAAATTATAATTATAAACAAAAAAAAGAAAATTTTAAGTAGTCGGGTTTTGTTTTAATATTTTAACAATTTTACTAGTTTTTTATTAAATAACACACTTTATGTTCCTATCTGGGGTTCCTATTACTCCAGCCATACCCTTGAATTTTTGATATTACGTGCATAATATAAATTAAATATCATATGCTTTAACGATAAAGATACGAGGTTTTTACCTTACATTCCTAAGAATTCGCTAAATGAGTTTTTAAATGTGATTGAAGTTGCCAATCAGCACTAACCAAGGTTGGTGGAGTATGTATGGCCAAAGAATCCCTTACTCTGAAAGGAGATTCTGTGCCTAGCAGGACGACAACAGTGGGTTGACGAAGAGATTTTCTAAATTGTCTACAATAATAACTATCTGTGCCCTGCGGTTTCACCCGCTACTACATAAGAAAAAATAAACAAACATAGCGTGATGTTATATAGCCTATAGCCCTCCTCAATAAATGGACTATTCAGCCCATAAATATTTTTTAAATTCGCACCAGTAGTTCCTGAGGTTATAATATGTTATTCCTTTATAATATTAGTATAGATTACGTGAATAACTCTGGTGATAACTTTTTCACAGTAGAATTTTGTTCCGTCTAAAACTTGGATTCAAATTTGCGGTTTTTCTTGAAAATGGCTGTAGTGTATGGTATCATAAATACTTCAGGGATGACACGAAATAGCTGTAGGCAATTCATGCTACCGATTTAAGAGAAAAGCCTATCAATTTTTTTTTCTTTTTCTAAAGTCTAATTTGTTAGTAAATAAGTTTTATGGTAGTATTTTATATGGTTTTATGGGATTCTTTTAAATTCAAATGAAAAGTCAATTTCATGCCTTTTCGGGTCTATGGTTGTATCAACACTGGAGTCTGTGATTAAGATGATTACTTGAATTATTATTACGTAGTTTAGAATGATTACATGAATTCAGTAACTCAATGAATAAGTTAAAGAATTTTATATATCTACCTGTATTTCTTTATTCGAAACTCACAATCAATTATCGTGATTCTAAATAATAAGATCAAAGTTCAAATCACGTAAGTGTACATACTACATAGTACATACGCACATAGTGAGTATACACATGTACGTAACTATTATAAAGATTACCCACATTTCAAATGGCTCGACTTTTCATATATTATTATAGAATTCACGTATGTTTTTATCTCCTTTTTTGCGCTATTATAATTCTGTATTCATAGAATATTCTTACCTTCGCGGATTGAAATAAGTTCCAATACATCATGTAATATAAAATTAATTTTCTGAGAAGATTCGCTACCTTCGAAGGGATCTTGACTAGAATATACGATTACGTGTCATAAGTTTTATGCTCCGAGAGTTTCAAAGTAAATTCAAACATCCATCGATAAATCTTGGCGACGCTCAGAACGATTTCATTTTCGAATTTCAGGAGCGATTGCCTCCACTGTTAAAGTTTGCCTGAAAAATGTTCGCGGACGATTGACTCAGTATAAACGGAAATAAAAAGTTTGGGTTAGAGCAATAGAGTTGTACATTGCGCATATAAAGTAAAGAGAGCTACGAAGAGGATCACAATTTGAAACGTTCCTAGATTTTCCTGGAGTTAAATATGACTCAGTTTTTTAAACCAACTAGCTATTGTAAGACTAAGTCTTCCTACAATAATACTGCATTTACATCGGATTTTAAAACTCAGCTTTGCATCCGGAAATTTAATTTAAATACAAAAGGTAACGGGTTTTGTTGTCCAAATACAGCGTTAGTTAGTTAGAGGGGTGTAGAGAAGCAACTTATTTAAAAACGATGTTTTCAGTCCTAAGAGTGCACCTCCTATGCCTTTATTGCATTTCTGATGGGGTACTTAATACCCTGTTTTTTTACTTTGTACCCATAAATGGACTGTTTTTTTTAATGATTATAATGCATCTATAAACATGAGAGTTATTTGGCCATAATTTATAAGTTAAGTGTTCATTGGAAGACTTCTGATACCCACGATACAATTATTAAAGTTTATAGGTTTCTTCAAGACGTTTTCTTCTTACTTTTTAGCAGTTGGTTGTATTAAATAAAACACAGAAAATATGTGCCTACTTGAAATAAATGGAGCACGTTCAAGCGAAGGTTAGTTCAAAAACAAACTAATTTGCTACGGCAATAAGCATAAACACGAAATTCATGGCCCGCAAGTTTAATTCAGTTAGACTAGTGTGGCGTGAGCTGCGTTCCGCATTATCATTACTAAACAGCTTTTATTATTCCACGATATTTGGCTAGAGGGGTCTCACACGCGCGCTAATGGAATAAAAAGTAAGGTTACAAAGTAAAAAGATACAGAGCACCTCCCGCGGCGGCGCTTCGTGCGAATTTCGACTGAAAATTTTATACGTTCAATCTATTTTGAGCGCGTTTATACTGTGTCTCGCGATCTCGCCTTCGCAAAAGAGTTTCGTTTTCAATTATTGCCCACTTGTGGAACGGGATTCAATGGAAAACAAAAACCTAAGAGCTAGAAATGATATTTTATAGACAAGCCGCTTTATTCGATGTTTACTGCATCTCGATTTGTTCTCGAGCGAGATCTGTGATGTTCGAAGGAAATTATTGACAGAACGTGCCGAGATAGTTGTTCCGGGGAGTAAGTGGATATCGGTTTAGTTGAGTGTGCTTTTGTTGCTATTCTAGAGATTTTAATGTTTAACAAATGTATTGATTTAATGTTGTAAAATGATTATACAGCTTACGGGCCAACTTGAATACATATTCTATTTTAAAATCAATTTTCCATGTAAATAGATGTTAGTTTTAGTTGTTTCAACATTTGTCTGTTGTTAATTTATTATGGATAACTGTGGCTTAAAATATCAAAAATGTATGTTTCGATTTTCATTTATAATATTTAAATATTTGAATAATCTAAATACTTATTGAAGCTATCAGCTACAACTAACATCTCTATGAAGTTGGTAAATAAAGTCCTAACACAAATGTGATATAGGTTTTAACATATTCGCTATTTTTTAGTTTCAAAGTATTTTAAAAGTAATGTATTTCTTTATAACAGATACTTAATTTAATTTATTCACAGTTTTTTTGTCTAGTTTGTACTAACATACTCAAACTGGCATGTTGAACATTTTGACAAGAAATCATTAAAATGTATGATTACATAACATGTATTAATTTGATGATCAATCACTTATATTTAAATGATACACGAGTATCTGTGTCTATACAATTATACTATTCATCGCAACAGTCTTGCAAAGCTTTAAGAGTATCAAAATTCCAGCTACAAAATGATGTACGTCAGATGAACGTATTAGCTTTACGTTCCTCAAGAAATTTCCTAACTAAAATATCTTTGTCTGATTTCATTTAATGAGCGCTGTTGTCACTCGTAGTTGTGTTAGCAATTTTATACAACGAAAATAAATATGTTTGGTTATATGTTACAAAATTATTAAATTTATCCAACCTAATTCGCCAATGGGTAACCTTCCATTAATCTATGTCACTGAAGTATGAAGTTATTATATATCCATCCATACTTTCTGCACTCGTGGAGGTCCAACACGCTTTAATTGACGACCCGCGTGGCCGAGTGGTTACCATACCGATCTAACGCGCAGTGGGTCCCGGGTTCGATTCCCGGCCAGACAGGCATCTGAATGATGAGTTTAGATTTCTGTTCTGGGTCTGGGTGTTTGTGTATTCGTCTTTGTGTGTCCATGGCACCCACGACACAGGAGAAAATCTTAGTGTGGGGCTATGAGTGTAGAAAGAGTCTTTTTTAATTTAACAGCCCCTTCTTTCCACGAAGGTACAAGAAGTAGAATGAACATCTCACATATTTAAAGAGCACTATAACATGAAGATCTTCAAAAACCGGGTAAAGATAGCCCTCCTTCCAAGCCAATGAGACATTTTATTCCTTCTCAAGTGAAGGTGTTGATTTGTAAATATACTCGCTTTTTCGTACCTCATTTGATTCTAAAAGAAAACTCAAGACCGAGAGTAGAAGACTAACTTAATGTTGACATATTTGCTTAACCACGGAGCTAAACGAAGTCCAACTTATTTAAACCAATCCATAAGTTAAAAAGAGAAATCACTATTCCGAATACGGTTTTAGTGGCTGAAGTGAGCAAATAATGTAGTGAGTAGTGAGTAATATGAAGCAGTAGTCGCGGGCGGGTAGTGTGGCGCGACAGCGACAAATACCCCCTACAAGTCACCCCGCGGTGTTCACGGTACAATATAACCCCTACAGTTACATACGTAGACACCTTTACTAAACGCAATGCTACGTTGTATACGGTGGTTTTGTATGAAATATTTTGAATTGAAATGTAGAAAAATGTACTGAGACTGAAAGGTGGTCACTGTCGCCGTATTTATACATGCTCTTGTTTTTGATAAACCTGGGTTCGGGTAAAAATAATATAAGGAAACAAGGGAACTTTGTTTCCTTATATCATGTGATTAACTTATTAATGTAGTGAATAAACTAAATGAATATTACGGTTAACTTTCTATTGAATGAATGTACCAGCCTAGTAGCAGCTTGGGGTCAGTCAAGAATTCCAGAAAATCCAACTGAATAAACTGAACCGAGTATCCAAGGGCGGAACGCTTAAAAATGTTTTGCGGAATAATTAAAATCTTATATTTACACGGTACAGGTATACTTGAATGTTTATATTCAGTTATTATTATGCACATCCTTACAATTTATATAATTAAATTATATGCAATCTGAAGATTGTAGCTGCTTTAGTATTTTGCATATTCATAAATATTTAACGCTATCACAAAAGACAGCAGGGAAGATTAAAAATTAAATTAGCATACTGTTTACAGAATATAAAAATTAATTCTCAGATTCACATATTCCCATTGCAAGTCTAGAACGTAGCCATATTTGAATAAATATTTTGATTTCACGACAACAAATAAGCGTGCATTTTTACGCGACAGAAAAATGCAAAGCGACGAATTCCTTAACGCAAAAAGCATATTTTCATTCTTAAATTATGAAATACAAATACTTACATGAAATCTGCATAAATTTCACTTATCGTGTGTAATGTTTATGTTTGCGGCTATCGCTACCTAATATTTATGTAAATGCAGCAACCCTTTAGCGTAAATTATTTTCAACGTTTGTTACCGAGTCGTGTTATACGGTAGCTTTCATTAGGGAAATGCAGGGCGATATACATTTTTGTGAGATACAAATTTTGAGAATGCCAACATCGTGCAATCTAGTGCTGTGTGTTTACATTGTACTGAAATTGTATAAAATTAAATGTGTGATATGTTACAATTGATCTTAGATATTTCGCATCTTGAAATATATATAGTAAAAACGAATAGATGCTATAATTATTTGCAATATTCACGATAAGCGCAGACTAGTTAAATTACCTCTTGTAATAAGTATAATTTAAAAATTTAATTTAATTTATTAGATTACATCAATCCCTGTGTGTTATTTGGGTCTTAATATACGTATGTGGGAGTTTTCCATACACCTGTAGATAGAAAGAACTTCCATAAAAACTTCCTTTTAGATTATTTAAGACATTTTTCTCAGCTCCAACTGATTTAAAATCTTAGACATGTTAAACATAATTATATATACTTGATTTTAAACGTCATTAACTAGGCTTTACAGTGCAAACAAAAGTCAATCAAAATCGACTTCAGATTTTATAGGTATCTTCAACAGGACATTGCACTGTCTGCTCCTTCTATCTGCTTCTGAAGTAATAATCAACATTTTATTTCAATACAATTTGTTGTAGTATTTACGGTACACTATTCGATTAGGTTTAAATCTCAGATTTGGCTTTTTAAAATTAAATAAAAATAAGGTGCTTATTGCAGGTAAAAAAACTAAATACCCCGTGAAGTTTATGATGTTCATGTCTCCTTACCTTATTGAACGGAATTATTATTGATATAAATTAAGCTTTATTAATTATTTATATAGAATAATAAGGTTTTAATCGAACCGAAATGGTTAACAATACTTTTTGTAATGTCACGCCACATGTCACAATGTTTCCGCTCTAGAGCTCATGTATAATTTAAACCCATGTACCCAGTACCGAGATTTAACATTTCAATTTACAATCGAGAATTTAAAATCTAGTAATCTTTCAATTCTATTTCAAAACGTGGTTCTAGATATCGTCAAAGAATATTTGAAAACATCTGTCTTTTATTCGAGCACCGACATTACATGCAAATCGTTGTCAAATTACAGAATTGCGCGGAACGAATGCATACAATTCGCTATTTCATCGCATTTTGATCACAGGGGAGGAAGAGTGCAAGTTAAGCCGAAAACAGCTGAAACCCACAAAGCTTTGAATGGAAGAAGTGCGAACACCAAAGTCCTGTAATTTGCAGTTGACAACGTTCGCTCTGTACATTGTGGCATCTATTCGGTTCGGTAAAAATCTGTTTACTTAATTCTTTAAAACGACTGTCTAGACTAGAATGCTAGACAACCCTTTTTATTCATATATCCATTGATCTCTATGCAAATCGTATCTAAAAGGCTATGGGACTTGCAATTTTAGCTATTATTATTTTAATAGGTTTCTTGGGGTTAATGATTAACAATAATATTTTATAGGAATATGCGGTATACACAGATTGTATACAAAAAGGTACACGAGGTACTTAATTATTAAAGTAAAGGACAGATTTTTTTAAATCATATAATTTTCTGAATATAATATATAGGTATTAATCTCTTTCAGTAAGAAATTATTCAAAAATATATTAAAATCAGTTAATGTTATATTTCAAACAGCAACTAAACCATAGATAATGGTAACCAGTCATGAGAGCTACGGAAATTATGTTAAAGAAAGCGAAATAAAGTTAGCGAACGCATACAATTTACAAAACCATCGCATTTCGATCACAAGGAAAGAAGAGTGCAAGTTAAGCTGAAAACAGCTGAAAACCACAAAGCTTTGTATGGAAGAAGTACGCGTACCCTCCGCGTCCTGTAATTTGCAGTTGACAACGTTTGCTGTAAACGTTGCTTCGGTAGTGCGGGTTCCAAAATGCTTCGCTAGAAGCATTTTAGCTTCTCCAATAGACTTTTTGAATACTTAATTTAATGTTACATGTACATAGTTAGTTTTACTTAAGGATTTATTTGATTCCCCTTATAATGTCGGCAATGGTGATCTTGTACTAAATTTAATTAAGAACCTAATAAATCTTCGATTGAGTGACTGAGAAGCAAATATCAATAATCACACTCAGAAACGTAATCAGTCTTTAAAAGCACGTATAACGAGAAAATATCAGACCAAAATACAGAACTTTCAAGTAAATATTTGAAATGGTTTCCTGCGACGGGAAAATATTTCAATAAATATTGATACAAGATGAGTCGCCGACAGATATGCAATTGATGAACAGGACGATATCGATTTTGCGCGTCGCAACGGATCGAATCAACCAACCCGCGCCGCGGTGCCGATCAATGCAATACGAGTACATTTTGCATAATTGATGTCCCATTCACGGGGACGGAACACTTATTCATATTCATGAATTTTACAAATTTTTCAATTTGTGCCGCCAGAAAGTGTATTTACAGTATCGCCACGTCGTATTTGCGCCAATACAATCTCTGTAAAAGCTGGACGGGGTCGCCGAGAGACGCGCGCGATAAAGGCAGCCTCTAATGCGATATTTTTGATGTTAGTGCTCCTTCCGATATCTGCGCTGCCATTATTGCCGAGCACAATACACGCTTTTAAATTCCACGAAGGAACGTGGACAGGGTTGCGCGAGGATTATATATCTTGTTACTGAAATAATATCTAATTTTCAACGAGAAATGAAATGAGATCGACTCCCGAAACTAGTACGGCACAATCGCTCAAAGGGATAGAAAAACTGTAGCGAAACTGATTCCCAGTAGCGAATCCGTGTAGGTAATGGGAGATTGTACAAGGAGGCAATAAAAGCTTAGTATTGTGTGAGATCCGTTGGGGAGTCCATGTATTGTGTTCGGGTCCGCGAAGGCCCCCAAGAATCGTCTGACCACGGACGCGGTCAAATTGTACAGAAATGAAATTATCAAGGTACGCTGCCGATTTTCCGAACCAATGAATCAAGATCCAATTCCCTTTTGTAATAGAACATCGTCGCGAAACGCGCCCATGGAGTTACACTGCCCACTCAGTGGACGTTTAGCTACACTCCATATATCCTCTTCGCTTTATTTGAAACTCTATTCAAGTGGTTTATGTAGTATGTAATTAATTTAATATGAATAACAATTGTTAATCTTATATGGTTTCCTTTAATCAAGATGTCATAGAAGTCAGTGTGTACTACACATATTATTTCAAATTCAAGTTAACATTTTTTATTTCTAGTAGATAACTGTATATCTTTCTGTGTATTTGTGTATAAGCCACCGATAATACGTAGGCTGGAACTTCTCTGTTCGCTAGTTATATGTCTGTAATAAATAAGTAATTTAATATCAGTTCTTGAAATTCATCATTATTCATATCAGTTGAAATGTCTACAAACATTCGCATTTTAGTAAGATTTCCTTCAGTTGCTCCGTAATCTGCGTCAAATTGACTTTTCCGGCGGAGAGCTGACGAGTCTTCCGTCTGTAATATGCCATAAACGACCCAAACGTATTGGACCCACTGCTCGAAGGTTGATAAATTTCGTAGATATTTGAATGCGTTATATTCCTCTCGGGTTATGACCGACCGTCTCCCTTCAATAAATACTCCGTAGCGCGGATAATTCATTGACGCTCCATAAGCCTCTATTAATGAAAACTTTACGGTAACATTGTCTGTTCCAACTTGTGTATGTACTACTCAAATTTAATAACGGTTCCATCTAATATTCTCGTATCAAGCTAACAGTATTGATGCTATACATATGTTAGCGCGCTTATTTAGTGGCTCCAAAGTCATTGATCCGGGTTATCAGCAAAATATCGAAATGCCGAATACCGATCCTTTTGAAAATCTAGTTAATACAAATATAATTTAATGTATACAACTTTTAAACACAAAATATATATACCTACTTAATGGTAATGTTTAAAAATAAAACCGTGTAAAATTACATCAATTATTTAAAAAGAGTTTAAAATTTCACACTCTAAAAGACTTCTCTAAATTTTATTTTAACTGTCTATTAATTCAAATTATTTATTTAAAAAGAAATTTCCTTGCCATTGCTATTGTAAACTGATATGTAATTAGTGCATGCATATTTCTAAATACCTCCACAATGGTGTTATTTTTAATCTACGTCTGTACCGTACCTATATTATTTGTAATTTGTATTTCTCATGTTAAATGAATTGTATTCGAATGATAAATAAATGTCTTAAACCGTAAACCGTCAATTAACATAATGATGAATGAATGACCACATAGACTAGTCTTGATTAATAGCGTGATGTTTGTACATCTATAAGGATATAATCCGAATCGGAAATAATATAGGTATACGCATATATACCTATATTATTTCTGATTCGGATAAAATAATTTTCTTCGAAGATAAACCTGCAGATTTCCATATCATCAACTAACTTGGTACAAAGTAATTCCAGAGGTTTGGAGATAAATTTTACGTCGTTTCCTGTCTTGTGGAGGGTTTGCAAAAATTATCAGGCATCAGCCCGGCTTAAGGACCATTAAAAATTAATGAATAGGTAATGTTATCTGATAATGATTCTGGAAAGTTTAATTAAAATTGTCTTTTTTGTCACTTTAACTTAGTTTTTAATGCCAGGAATATCTTGATTATTTTTATTCAGAATTAATCTCTTCTTAAAACTTGGATCGTGAATAAATTTATCATATCGAGGTAGGGCCAGCTTAATGATATTGAGTTTCGTCCACCCACGTCTTACTTATAATACTTATGGACATTTGCATTTCGAAGGTATTTTTATAATTTTAGGTCTTTGTGTACACTTCTTAGCAGCTTTTATTTTTAGAGTTCCGTACCCAAACGGTTAAAAACGGAACCCTATTACTAAGACTTCGTTGTCCGTCTGACCGTCTCTCCGTCTGTCTGTCTGTCTGTCTCCTGGCTGTATCTCATGAGCCGTGATCGCTAGACAGTTGAAATTTCACGGATGATGTATTACTGAATTAAGAGGGGCTCCCATACAACAAACGTGTTGTTCTGGCGTTTTGTATAGATAATATAATAGTACAGAACCCTTCTTGCGCGAGTCCGATTCGCACTTGGACGGTTATATTTATACACTTGATAAAAAAATAATATTATAATTTTCTAACATTTCTACTCTGTCGGACTATCTGAAAGAACTGATGTTCTTTGTATTTTGGTTTGATAACCAAAATACTGGATTTAATTTAAAGGATTGAATATTGCTTATTGACTACAAATCTTTAACATTGTGTCAAATCGGTCATACGTAATGAATTCATATCTGATATTCGTTTTCGAAAGCTGGAAGAAATACTGAAATATTATTGTAACATAGAACATATTGCAATATTAGTATTTGATGCGTTTAATACAATAATAAAACAATGCAGCTAAGCATGGCAGCCATCTTTAAACAGAAAGCAACCATATAAGGCATCCCGTTTGCCGTGCAGTGCAGGAATAAACACTCGATTTTTTACTGAGTCTTATCGTTCCACAAAAGAATTGTGATGTGTGGTAGCAAAAGGCAGAGCCAAAGGCGAATATAAAGAATTTAGATCAAAAAGAGCGAAACATTTGGGAAATCGCGATAACATCATTCAAAGGATGAGGAATTGAGAGCTTTATACACCTACCTTTGAGTGAATAGAAATAAATATCCGCGCATCTGCATATCGACTGAGCTAGCTTTGTGAATGCACAGATTTAGGAACTGAAATTGATTTAGTTGCTTAAAACGTTCTGTAGACATGGCTACTGGTTAAATTTGAGTAATGCGGTTTTATTTATTGTAAGTATGAAGAAAATAAGTAGGAAAATAAAGCGCGCTTTAACCACAGATTAATAAAACTTGTAAAGTATACCTGCAATTAAAATTTGGTGAAGAATGCGACGAGCAATGTTATCAGTACCAACTTTTTTTTTAATATAACTGACATAATTTGTGCAATTTATAAAAAATACAAAATTCTTAAAAACAAAAAGTAAGACTTTTACTTACAGTAATGCCCAAAACACAGCACAGTTAATATACAGAATGAACAATAAATGAAGTAGTTAACTAAAATGATTTTTAAGCAATTATTTTTAAAATAAATTATAACCTCCTTCTTAGCTGTCCTTTGAAATACCTAATCTAGGTGTTTACTTATTGTAAAGTAAGTTATATTGAAAACCAATTACCTGAGTATTTACCGTCCATTCATCGCGGCTGTATTGAGTTCTAGTTAAAGGGAAAAACCTGGTAATTACGGGCACGAGGAAATTATAAGGCTTTAATTTGTAGGCGCACGTGTAACCTTATCCAGTTAAACCATACCATTTTAGAATTAAGTTCTAGTAGTTACTTGAAGTTATTCTTTGTGTATTACAGAATATACCTGATTGTAAGTGGTATCTGATGTGCATGGACATCTATAGTGTACCGTAGATAGGTCTGGAGAACCGAGATCACCCATAGATTGACGCTTAGAGACGCCTCTCATAAATATCCCTCCCTTATCATTCCAAAACAAAACACTATTATTATAAGTCAAAAATGTGCTATGAAATTATACCTTTGACCGGTTTTGCGACCTGTCATGAAGGAACGCATTATCAATAGCCATAATTTATCAATTACAAGTTAATCAAAGTAATCATTATAGAATCAATAAAAAAAAGTTATTGAAGTCACATCTAAGGCTATTTTACTTTTTGATCGTCAACCCAGTAGTATATTTTTGTTTGTTTGACAAAATTATTGTAGATTGTAAAATTTGTTTCTTTTGCAGTTTAGCCTCTGCGATGATCAGTCTATAATCAGTATATTACGCATAATTATGTAGAAGAAGAAAATAAAAATAACCACGAAAACGTTTATCATTTTCAATAAAATAAAAAATGTAACTAAATTAGCTCCAACCAACTGTATGATGTAATTCTATTAAAATTTATCAACAGCCCTTAAAATATTCGTAACTTCACGTACAACTATAGTTGGTGCGCAGTATTATGAAAACCGCGTGCGTAAAAATCACGAAGGGGAGGGTGGTGTCGCGGTAATTGCTGGCAATTTGTAATGGCCGTCTGATTGCCGGGCGGAACGTCGACTCTAAACTGCGCTATTAATTTCGTACATTTGATTAACGAAACTACTTGTTATGGTAATGAACGAAAGAATGCACGGCAGCGTTAGCGGTGTCGACACCTCGTCGTGCTTGCGTTTTCACTAGTTAGGGAGCTTTCATGTTGATATTTATGTAGATTTGCGGTATTGATTAGTTTCTTTTTATGTAGCGGAAACTTATTTTAATTAACAAACTAATGACGACCCGCGTGGCGGTGCGGTTACCATACCGATCTACGCAGTGAGTCCTGATTCGATTCAAAGACAGATGTGAATGATGAGTTTAGATTTCTGTTCTGCGTCTGGGTGTTTGTGTATTCGTCTTTGTGTTTCCATGGCACTCACGATACTGGAGAAAATCCTACTGTCGAGCTATAGAGTGTAGAAAGCGTTTATTTTTACGTTTATTTAATGCAAGTTGTGACTACTGTCTATGAAATGCTTAAAGATATTTGAATCAAGATCCAATTTGGACAGGAGCCTTTCCTGTGGTAGGTCATGAATACATTGCTGCTCTCGTTTTTCAAGGTGGCAGAACAAAATGATTCAACCGAGTACATATCATCGCCTCAACTATTTCTAGCTTGGCGCATATCTTGCGTTTTGGTGGAAAGACATAGTTGTTGGCTCACTTTCACAAAAAGTAATTGACTTATTCCTCTGTAGAAGCGTCGCATTTGAGAACCGCTGTTATATAAATAGTTGCTTACTGATTTCCATGGGTGGCAGTGAATACCAGGAAGAGTTAAAAGGAAACCTCTTTCTGGTTAATTTAGTATACTTAAACTTTGACATCGAATCATGACGATGTAATGACATTGGAATCATGCTTATCGTCTGAACATCTAAGAAAAAAAACGTAACAGTTTAATGAAGGAAAAAAAGGAAGTTGTCTTAAAAATGTTTAGGCCCCAAAATTCATTCTTGTTCATTACTATTCTTTCATTTAAAACAAATATCTTAAATTATGTTAACACTTAACTCTAACTCAACGCCTTGTCAACACTATGTAGTGCAATGTTTTCACGCCTGTAATTACTTGTACGGCACACAGTTTTAGAGTTTTCAAACATTATTTACAACGATCGTGTATTTTAAAAAGTCGCTTTAATAAAATTTACACGGCTTTGTAACGTGATTTACGGTATTGCTATACGGGCGAGTTTAGATTGGTAGTTTATTTTTTAAATAGCTTTTAATATTTATAGAATAAATTATGACTCTTTCAAATATACCAGTTTAGACAATGCTGCGTTTATTTCTAGCAAGCCCACCAAAACATTAATCTAGTTGTGTTTTTTGTATCAATTGTAATATTATTTTGGGTTCGTTAGAAATGTCTATAGAACAAATAAATGGGAAAATGTTTTGTTAAATAACATAAGCGTGTAAAACAAATATTATCGGAATAATATTTATAAGTGTGATCGTTACAAACGATAGTTGTGATACGATCTTCAATCTATCAAACCACGTGCCCCGCGGCGGTCGAGTAGTCAGGATATTTATTCGAACAAAATAAAAGTCCCTCATAAACCTAACGGATTTACAATTACAATCAGAAATGATAAATATAAAGGAGATATTAAGTATCTTTCTGCATTTAAAACGTTTTCCACTTTTGAATTTTCGTAATATCTCTTATAAATTTTCCATTATTCATAAGTTCACTGGAATAAGCTTAAAGCTTAAACGTACAACATTTTGAAACAGGACGAGTCAAATGTCAATAATGTCATCTATTCTGCATTGGGTAGCTTATCACAATATCGGGCCAATCACTGACAACCATTGTTGATGTAAAAGCTTATTATTTCGGTAATCATAGCTTGTTTAATTAGTTTAATCACGTTCATTAACATTGTAAGTGAAATAGATGGGACAATGAAATTAGGTCGCTAAATCATTTCTCATCTAATTTAGAGCATGTAGGTTTAGTACGTCAGCGCCTGGTGAAATATTTAGTTATTTTTTTGTAACAAATAGTAGGCAATAAATTATATGCCTAAGAGATAAATTATTTATTACTATTTATTAATGAAACTAGTCTAACTAGGTGGTGGATCCAGTCTCGTTTGACCGGGGAGGTACCACCCCAACACTCTCAGCTATTTCTAGTGTTAAGCAGTTTTGGCGGTGAAAGGGTGAGGTCTCGGCTTATATATATGGCGACAATCTTAGTCCTCAGGAGTAGCAACGCATGTGTAATCATCTTCAGATAGAACCCCTGTTCTACACGAAGTTGCTTACAGATGTCCATGGACGAAATTCACCACTTACCATCTGGTGGACTACATGCTAGTTTGCTACTCCAATCCGAAAAGAGAGAACACTTGATTCTCTCAAGAAAAAATACCATTCATATAAGAAATTACTGTTAGAACTACTTGATTAGTGTTAATATAGCATCAGCGTTAAGACATACGAGTATTTATCATTTTCTTAAGTGAAATCTACTACACAATTGCTTCGAACAAAATTTAAGTTCCAGATTTTTCTAAAAAATTCACAGTACGTATACAGTACAAATGTTAAAGAAGCAATATTATGCAAATCCACCCATGGCTGGCGCAAATATAAAAAGCTCTCGTTCGCCCCACACTTTGCATCTCAAGGCTATGCATCTGATACTGAGATGCCCCCAGAGAAGAAATGAAAGGGCTATTTGTAATTCTACGCCATTTATCCGCGTGTACCCACGTTTACACCTCAACACACCGAATATTTTGCAGGGAGTAGCTACGTTTTTATCAAGTTAATTTCCTTTATACTTGTATAGTAGGTAAAAAAATCAGTAAATATTTCCATTTAAGCATAACTTTATCATATTAAAAAATAACTGAACCGAAAGTTTCATCCGTAGAAGAAAATGTAACATGACATATGTCCATTACCGAAATTTAATAGCTCAAGTATTTTTTTACAAACTTCAAATAATATTTTACCAACATCAAGTGAGGGTAACTGATGATATCTATGATTATGATATATAGGTAATGATATACTTAGTGATTTTTTTAGATCCTAATAGTACCTTAAGTTGCCTATTTCTGCTTTAAAAGATACAAATGGTACCTACAGTTTTTTCAAATTTTTTTTTCAAATCCATTTAGGTTTATCTTAGGAAATGGCTTAAAAACTTTCCTTCGATTACCTTTACGATAATTATTCCCAGAGTTATTGATTATTTATTTTTATCAAACTTAAAAATAACTTTTTTGCTTTGATTGACTATAACTGCGCAACATTACATTTTTAAAAGAGCTTTTGGGTGAAACAGTAAAAATAAAATCTTTTGAAGCCCGTAGACCTTTTTTTAGACGTAGAAAAATTGAAACGTATATTTTTTTGAAGTTTTCTTAAGATTTATACAGACCCAAGAATGACAAAACATGGTCCTATCTAAGAACAGAACAAGAAACATTTGAAGCTACATTTATTTATTTTTTGCTATGAGCTCACTTTCCTCGGAGTTACAGCTTATTGAAAATCACCCAAATTTTTTTTTTATCTTTAATTTTTGTATGTTTATGTATATTGTATTTCAAAATAGTATAAATGCTGTAGAAATTATTTCTATAGAAAAAAAACATATACCTACTAGTATTTTCGAAAACAATATTTCAAGTTAAGACGGTACTAGTGTATCCATGCTGTGTATACCAGCTGAAGCCGATATCCGTTGACGTAGCTTTGTCTTGCCAACGTAGGAAACCCAACCACGAGTATTTGCATAACAATAGCTCGGATTTCATTCATACCTAGCTGACTGTTTCGTAGATATATCATTACTATTTGAATTTGGCACACGGAGCCCTGGGTTTGATTCTCGGCTAGATCATCTTGATGTTGAGTTTAAAGTTTCGTCTTTATCTGAATGTATCTTCCCGTCTTTAAATGTTCCACGACATCCAAGTTACAGGTTATTACAATTTTATAATGTTATAAGTTTATTCCGTTATTTTTACTTATTATAAGTTTATTCCGTTAGTTTTTATGGAAGTCTGTAAGCAATCCTGGATAAGATCAGGTTTACTTGTGGATAGAGATAGTTCTGTTACTTAAACATAAACATTAACGCTTTCTACATTCATTTTCTTCTGTGTCGTGGGGGCTATGGACACACAAAGATGAATACAAAAACACCCACATCCAGAACAGAAATTTAAACTCATTATTTACATTTCTGTCTGGGCGGGGATCGAACTTGGGACCCACTGCGTGTTAGATCGGTAGTGACTGCTCCGCCACTCGGGTAGTCATACCCTTGTTACTACCCTTGAGAAGTAACTTGGAACGCCTCGGATAACTATATCACCACATCCTTTAAACTAGAACACAGCACTGCCATTATTATGTAGAAATAGATGTAGCGGTGATGCTTCTAGTCGAACCACAAAAAGCTCTACCTAGGATCGTCTCGTCAACCCATTATTGTCCCACTGCCGGGCATGGGTCTTCTCTCAGAGTAAGAGAGTTTTAGACCATAGACCACCGCGCTGGTCAAGTACGAATTGGTAGACTTCACACACGTTTGAGAACTCTTTTTTTTTTATGAGAACTCTCAGATGTGCAGGTTTCCTCACGATGTTTTCCTTCACCGTAAAGCAGTGATAATTAAATTCTAATACGCACATAATTTTAGAAAAATCAGTGGTGCGTGCCTGGGATTCGAACCCCGAATCCTCGATTGAGAGGCCGAGTTTCAACTATTAGGCTAGCACTGCTCATACCACTACTACCTAGACTACCTATTACCAAATATAATTAGGAGAAATAATATTTGGAGGTGATTAAGGGTGATTATATGAGTGTGTTTGTTATAATTTGAATAAAGTGGAAATGGAACCATTTATGATAATATTCCGATTTATTAATATTGTTATTTTTACCCGACTGCATCAGAGGGAGGGTAATGTTTTACTAGCGTATGTATGTATGTTTGTTTGTATGTTTGTCCATTTCTTTGGCAAGCGCTACAGTGCAAACGGCTTGATGGATTGTGACTAATAATATAACATTAGAATCCTCTCAGTTTGCATAGTGACATAGGATATATAATTTTTAAAAATGGCGCCTGAAAATAAAGAAAAAAGGGGGAGGGACGATTTTTTTTACAATCAAATCAAATGAAAGCTGGTAAATAGATCAATCTAAATATATATATGTGTGTATCATAAACCATCTTCCACGGAGGCAAAATCGAGGAAATCAATGTTAACGTTTTTAGTGACCTTGGCACTATACATCCAGAGGAACACAGTGGAGTTTTAGTCAGCAGAAGTACGATATACTCCTTCTGCACCTGGTAGAAGGAGATCCATAAGGATTTCTCTGCGTTAAAAGAAGGTCATAAACTGTGTGTGACAAGTTTCAGTTATCTAACCAATCATTTTTGCGTGACAAAGACACACACACACCATACATGTACATTCTCCCATACTTTTGCCTTTAATATTAGTGAGATTAATAAGATGTATACAGACATGATGACTGTAGCAACCAAACGATATGGCTGATATTAGCCGTCAACGACGCTTTGTCTTGCTTACGATGCAAGCTTAACCACGAATATTTGCATAACAATGCTTGAAACTTCAGTCATACATAGTGTATATACAAACATACACTGCAGCATTGCCAAATATGTAACGTTATAAACATATTTTAAAGTAAAGTTTAATTGCAGTCTTAATTAAAAATTTTAAAATATTTGTTAATTCCGAGTTAATTGCTTTGTTTCAGAGAAACTATTTGCATTAAGCTACCTAATAATTATAATCACTATTAAAGGCTAATAATAATATATCTTACAAAATCTTTAATTAAAAAAACCGCTATCTACAAACATAACTCCACATTAGAATTTTATCCTATGTCGTGCGTACCATGGACACAGAATGACGAATACACGAAAACCCAGACCCAGAACATAATCTAAACTCATCATTCAGATGTCTCTTTGGCCGGGGAACGAACCCGGAACCCACTGCTTGTCAGAGCGGTATGGGGACCGCTCGGCCGCGCGGGTTGTCAAAATAATGATTAACGGGTTAATGAATAAAAGGGAAAATTTTATAAGCAAAATTGCTATTAGTACGATAAATAATGATAACTAGTACCAATAATAATAATAATAACTTTGGTTCGTTAAATTTCAATTTAGCATAATAGCATTACAGATTAGAATTTAATTTAATATTATTATTATAACGATTTGAAAAATCTTATAATAATTTCAAAACTTTATAAATACAACGTTGTGTTGGACTAAAGCTTGAACCAGTGAATGATATGTATAGTAACGACATAAACCTATCTTTTCAATATTCATCCACCAGTTTGTACACGATGTTTTGCGTACAGTGTAATGCAGAGCCAGTTGCGTCCGTACACACCCAGATGAAGCCACCCACATAATAGCCCTATTGTCCGCTGAAGATGTTATCTCAAGCAATTCAAGCAAGAACGTATTTGACGTTAATTGATTCAAGCGGCTGCATTCACTTCAATACTGTTGCTTTTCACTTGATATTTATGCTGAAATTTCTATGAAGCGTTTGCATTAAATTTAATGAAATATCGTAACATTTCTCGGCTCACTGTAAAATTTCCACACTAATGATGCTGCCCATTTACACTAGCACCTATTTATGTAAGGTATAAAAAGATAAACCACGAAACGTCGACGGTGAGTAACATTTTTCTCCGAGATACGGGGAGTAATCTGCAAGGCCAGCAGGAAATCTTCAGCCCCTACTCCTTCCTTAATTAGCAGAATATTTCAAAGAAAAAAGGAAAGATGCAACAAGAAACATTGCAGGCAGTAATCAAAAACAGCTCGCGATCATTACCTCTTTGTATTGTCACTTTACCGATAAAGCAGAGGTATGATTATGATTACTTTCTATTTTCTTTTCTTAGTTATAGATTGCAGTTAAGTTTGCATTCAGTTTAAAATAATTTCATAGTCGAAGTATGAATATAGCTTCCAATTTGCGTATCACCATTTACATAATATGCCGAATCTAGTACCTAGACGAAAGTTACATAATTCTAACTATCATTAACCTAAACAAGCGATACAGATGGATAATATAGGTGTCAAATAAATTATCTTACAGTGATAAAACTATCATTTGCCAGGTGGTAGAACCAATGAAGTTCGACCGGCGAAGTACCACCGCCACACCTATTTCTAGCGTGAAGCAGTTCTTGCGTTTCGGTGGAAGGGTTGCCGGCTCACTTTTATATGAGGCGACCATCT
>DWNE01000099.1:0-39142 GCA_018249875.1 Cecropterus toxeus
ATAATGATTTACTATTAATTAAATAAATAAGCAAAATTAATTTGTTGTACTCATTCGTTTCTGTTACAATGGTAACCTAAATATGTAAAAAAAACGTTGTTAACGTTAACCATTAAAGATAAATTATTAAGACAGAAATTTATTAAAATTAACATTTACGAGATGTAAATTATCATAAATTTCTGTTTTAATAAATTAAACTTAAATAACGCTTCTTTTACTTATTTTGGTTATCATTGTAACAAAAACTAATTAATACAACAAATTAATCTTCTCTTATTTTTTTTTTTTAATAAATCATAATAGATAAGAGTTTAGGCGCGAACGGTACAAGGACGAGAGCGGGGAATGAGACGGGAACGGGGAGGGAAACCGCTTTCCTCCCGTTTGTCTAGTTAGCTTAGTCAAGTAGTAGGTAGTAGAACATTAGTTGTTCCGTACAAACAAATAGGCATAAATTAGTTTATTCACACGTATATAACGGGGTGTATTATATAACAACGAATCGTTTGGAAATCTTCTGGTTCCTATTATCTGCGTTTTTCAAGTAATTCTGCAATAATTTTATATTTCGTTACTCTATTCAAGATACCCAATAATATAGTTTTTTTATATATTTAAACCTAACGATAAGGTATACGGGCTACCCGATGGAAAGTAGTCACCATCACCTATGGACATTATCAACACCAGAAGAGTCGCCAATGCATCGCCGGCTTTGAAGGAGAGCTCTTTTCACATCCTTTTTGAAGAACCCCATGTCATAGCGCTCTGGGAATAAGGAGAAAGTTCGTTCGACAACTTGCACGTCCGTCCGAAAAACGAGCGTTCAAACCGAACTGTGGAGGACCGCCACTTGTCCAGTTAGTGTGGATGGAACTTCATCCTTCGGCGAGTGGTGCGGTTACGTAGAAAGTTGACGTTAGGCACCAGGAAATATAATACATAGTTATGAAAGCATAATCAATTAAGTAGTATGTAACAGTAATATATATTGTTATTGCAGAAGTACCAATCGTTGGTGGAGTCGTGCTTCTGCCGTAATTGCCTCGTGCAAATGTGCATCCAGGCACAACCGGCGGGCGACGAGAACGCGTGGCGGCGGAACAGGCTTAGGATAGAACTCAAGGTACCCAATTAATAATCTATTAACACCTTTAATATCATTGAAACAGAAAACCCGACTGCTTAAAACATATTTTTTTATTCATTATCATAATATGATTTTTTGTCAAATTAATCAAGTAAAAGTATTATATATATTTTTAGATTGGTCTATTTACTAAGTATATTGTCGTAATAGTAATACCTTTTTTTTTTTTTGAACCCCTTGTCATTAACAAGTGGGTTTTGTTGGTATGCATCTGCATAAAAGGCCCTCGCGAAGTAATACCATATTGTCGTAATAGTAAAAAAATCGTCCCTCTCCCCTCCCCCCTTTTTTCTCTATTTCTAGGCGTCATTTTTAAAAATTCTATAGGCTATGCTATATATAATTATATGTATAGCACAGCCTATATCACTTTGCAAACTGAGATGATTCTAATGATATGTCATACGTCACAATCCGTCAAGCAGTTTGGGCATGAAATGGACATACATAGATACATAAGCTCGAAAAAGATTATCCTCCTTCTGATGCGGTCGATAAATAAATCCATTAACAAATAGGGTTGTAAGGTAGAATGGACATAGTTTGACCGGGGAGGTTATACCGCCATAACTATTTCTCGCATGAAGCTGTCGCGTTTCGGTGGAAGGGTGTGATCGCTGGCACACTTTCGTATGAGGCGACCTTAGAACTCGGGAGTAGCGAATCACTTGTGATTGACTTCAGATAGAACCCTTGTTCTATATGAAGTCGCTTAAAAACATCAAGGTAAATAAGCATGGATGTAGCTTATTTACTACGGATGTAGCTACTTTTGAATTTGATATTTTGCACTATTTAAAGATGGCGACTATTTTTATGTCCCGTAGCGAAACGCATGTACTTAAGCTAGTCTTGTATAAATTGATAATAGATATGCACAGCATACCTAACCACGCTATTATCATTGCAATTTCAATTTTATTTTAATACTGATTAGTTCATGCCGATGAATACCCGCGTGGCCGAGCGGTCACCATACCAATCCGACGCAGTGGGATACAGGTTCGACCCCCGGCCAGACAGACATCTGAATGACGAGTTTAGATTCTGTTCTGGGTTTGGGTGTTTGTGTATTCGTCTTTGTGTACACATGGTACCCATGACACAGGAGAAATCCTAATGTGGTGCTATTAGTTAGCATACTTTATTAGTCGTATAAAATATTTAGCTGTGGACAAAGGGTCGATATACCCCGTGTTTACCTTACGAATACTTTATAAAGTACATTATTTCAGATGATGCGTAACGACCCGCCCGAGGGCATCGCGGCGACCCCCCTGGACCCGAAGTGCTGCCACTGGCAGGCCAGCGTCACGGGGCCCGTGGGCTCGCCCTACGAGGGCGGAGTCTTCTACCTCTACATACAAGTGCCCTATTCGTGAGTATCGTCGTCAATCCTTTATTGTTTATCTTCTTCCTTTGTACATTCAAATATTAGGTTGACCTACCTCTTCCCTCATATTCTCCTGATTTATCCAATACAGATTACTACTTTTTTCGGACTTTTAATAACTTCGTGCAAGGAAAATTGTTTAAAAATGTATTAAACACTGACATTCTAATTTTGTTTTATCATGTGATTCGTAATTTTTCAAATCGAGAGAAGTTTGTTGAAAATGTTTATAATAAATATATATCCCACTAAAAACATTTTGCAAGAAACTAGTCTCGATGGAGCTGCTTGTTTATCTCTAAAAAGCAATGAAATCTAGACAAAGTCGTGCCAAGTCTAAGGTTCCTTACAGCGTTTTCTTTATTATTATAGTTATTGTTGTGTGACTTGGCTGTTGATTTGTACCCACTAACGTATAATGAGCAGTGATAGCCTAATGGTTGAAACTCGGCCTCTCAATCGAGGTTCGAATCTCAGGCACGCACCACTGATTTTTCTAAACTTATGTGCGTATTAATATTCAATTATCACTGCCTTACGGTGAAGGAAAACGTCGCGAGGAAACCTGCACATCTGAGAGTTCTCATAAAAAAAAGAGTTCTCAAAGGTGTGTGAAGTCTACCAATTCGCACTTGGCCAGCGCGGTGGACTGTGGCCTAAAACTCTCTCACTCTGAGAGAAGACCCGTGCCCAGCAGTGGCACAATAATGGGTTGACGAGAACGTATAAAGAATGTTCAATCTAGTCTTATCCAGAGTCCCACCATACGCTCCAAAAAACATTACCCACCTCATGACGCAGTCGGGTAGTATAAAAAAGTGTATCACGGTGTTGTAGATACCCGATGAGCCCGCCAGTGGTCCGTTTCCTGACGCGCATCCTGCACCCGAACGTGTCCCGGCACGGCGACGTCGGCATCGACTCCGTGCACCACAACTGGTCGCTGGCGCTCACCATCAGCAAGGTCCTCATCTCCATACAGAGCCTGCTCACCGATCCCTACACCGCGGTCAGTATTAAATTGTAACTCTTCAGGTGGCAGAGTAGTTCGACCGGCTAAATTCTTGCTTTTCAGTGCAAGATTAAGAGTGCGTGTTTGAGTGTTTGTGTAGATGTGTGTGTATGTTACTGTGCGTGTTTGTCTCTGTGTGTGTACGCGTGTTTTGGTGGTGAGTTTAGAATTAACAGGCACATAATTATATTAAAGAACCCAATATAAAATATATACCTATCGCGGGCTCAAATACGTCTTCATCTTCGGCACGTGTAATATTTTCATATCTAATATAATCGATTCGATATACTGAAATTGGTATAATCGAGTAATCAACCACTTAGAGACTTAGATATTCAATCAAGTGGGAACGATTACTGTTGCTAGGAGTCATCGACCACTTACCTTAAGTGGGCCGTATGTTCGTTATTTTAATCTAATCGTTATACACAAGGCTAAAGACCGTTCAAGACATTTTCCTCTTTTGCTTTAGGCGTGCCATGTGAGAGAAATAATAATGGCGATACTGTTTTTGTACGGAAACGGATTATGCTCAGGCGTTACGGAAACAGTTACGCTGGGGCGTTACTTATATTTATACAGATATGGTATAATACGTGACAATGTTTTCGTAATTTTTATTTTTAAGTTTTAGTTTGAAATATTTTAGTATTCATTAATACACGCCCACTGTTTCCTTTACTCAACTGCGTTACAAGTTGTTTTCGTGTATATATGTATGCATGTATGTGTTTTGCACGCGCTACAGCTCAAACGTCTTGACGGATTGTTACATATGACACATCATTAGAATTGTTTCAGTTTGCAGGAAGATGCGTGTATAATATTTAAAAAGGGCGCCTGTAAAGAGGGTAAAGGAGGGGGGAGGGGATATCAAAATGTTTATAAAATATTGTAAGTGCTGGAGACGGTGACAAACAAACATTATAGAAAAATCTACTATTACAATTTTCGTCACCTTATATTATTTTAAACTCCTATTTCATAATTGCATTTATTTATTTATATTATTATACACTTATTTTACTCGATGTCCCAAACGAAAGAGGTTATCTATTCGCCAAGTATATTGTTTTTTTCTCTGCTCAGTTTAAACTGTCGGTGTTTTCGTTTTCCTAATTATATAATTGTTGGTTGGTAGTTGTATTTGATGTGTACGTTTTTTTCGCAGGTGTGCATGGAGCCCGAGCTGGGGGAGATGTACGTGCGAGACCGCGCGCGGTTCGAGGCGCTCGCGCGGCGCTGGACGTGGCGCTACGCCATGCACGACATCCTGCCGCACTGACGGCGCTGCCCCGTGGCTGGCTGGCTAGCTGGCGGCCTGTCTGACTGGCTGGCTGATACGCGATTCGTATTAAACTTATTATCTCATGTCAATCCATTAAAAGCCCGCTGCTGAGCACGGTTCTGTCGGAATGAGTGTTTAGGCCATAGTCTACCGCGGTGGTCGCGTTCATGGTAGACTTCACACGCCTTTGAGAGCTTTTTTTAAGAATGAGTGTGTGAGATCACGCGTACACGATGTTGTCCTTTACCATGAAGCGGTGATAAATTTTAAAACGCACATTATTTTACAAAAAATAGTTGTGCGTGCCTGGGATTCGAACCTCGGACCAAAAAAATTTTGTCGTTGAAACAAGTTTTTCTTTAGAGCCTCATACGTATGGAGATCTGTGGCGATTGAAAAAAAAAAGTTAAAAGTAAAACGGCGTATGACGTCATATTTATTTGGACTATTAGGAAAGGTTTTCCAGGTGGTAGAATCAGTAGATCGATCAGGGTGGTACCACCGCTACACCTATTTATAACAAAGCAGTTTTTCGTTTTGGTGGAAGATAGTGGTTGCCGGCTCACTAATATATGAGGCGACCGTCGTAGTCCTCCGGAGTAGCAACGCATATGTGATCGACTTCATATAGCCTCTGTTCTGTATGCAGTAGCTCAAAGATGTCTCTGGGCGGCAGTGGCCACTTACCGTCTGATAAAAAAGAAAAGGTTGAGGATGTAATGGTATTACATTAAAAAAGGACTAATTCCCCCATTTCTCCATAATTCATGTCTTAGACAGTCTCACTCTGAATGAGGAAAAATATTCGTACAGTAACATATCGTTGCTTTGCATGGATAATAACACACACGCAGTGGCGTAGCGTGGACTTACGTTGCCCGGGGCGAAAGTTACGACAAAATCTAACTTGACGACAAAAAAACCGACAATATGTAACTTGACGACCAAAAAAAACGACAATATCTAACTTGACACAACAAGGTTGCCAAATGTTTTTTGCCGCCCCCCAAATCTGTCAAATCAAAATTTTGTCGCCCTTCAAAATGTGCCGCCCGGGGCGGACCGTCTCTCCATACGCTACGCCACTGCACACACATCGCAAATGCTAAAGGATAGGCCAAACGAAAATTAAACATTTTTTGTTTTAATCTTTATAATGAATGAATTTATGTTTTCCGTTCCTAAATAATATAATTTGTATAAAACTATATTTTTAACTGAAAAATGATAATTTTGAAATTGTGCGGTTATTCACGCAAATAAGCGATATTAATAATTATGGCATCTACTAAGTGCAAAAACACGCAACGAGGTGTAAACTAGCTTGCAATAATAATATAATTAAAATATGGTAGAATCCGGCGATAGAGGTTAAGCAAAATAATTTTTAAGAAGTTGGACACTACATGTATGTCTAATGCTTTTAGGGCTTTGTAAAAAAGTATGTAACGTAAAAATATATTGGTACTTTTGGCTGTGTATAAATTCGTGTATTTTTAATAGTTGTCACATGTGTATATTCTCATTATAATCACAATAAAATATGATTTTATTACGATTTTTCTTTCATTCAATTAGTGCCTATTTTTCTGACTTATGTACGATGCAATTTAGCCCCACTTTTCTAACGATGTTTCGTTAAGTTATATAAAACTAAAAGAATTTATTACAGTATACAACTTATTTAGTCATTTTTATTTGTGTTGTAACCGCTAGAGAATTCTTTGGTCTGAATCCAATGTATAATCTTAGTTTCGAGTCGTTTTATTTATTTATTTATTCATTTAATTCAGACAATGTAATATTGTTAGTATATACTTATTAACTATGTTAGTATTACAAATTATACATTAAAATAATAATAAATCAATACAATTCTAATTAAGTCACATAATAATTACATTACATTAAATATAACCCCTCTGGAGCGCATGTGGCACGCATTCCAGTGTCTTACCACTGGACTTTTAATAATCTACGAATATCTAGTTGCAGTCAGCCCTGGCTACTCACTTATAAAGGTAAAATTAATATGTGTACTTGTTGTACTTACTTATAATGGTAAAATTATATGAGTACTCTTGTTTTGCAAGCCGGGGTCCATGCTCCGGGCGGTAAGTTCAGAGGGCGGCAAAGTCATACCTAAACGAATGCACAACTCATAATTGTTTTAACTTTGACCATTGGGACGCCTATTTACAGATAGTGAAACCAGGACCAGGACCACCAATTATTGGACATTTGATGGCTAAAATGACGGTAAAAAGCAATGCAAGTGGGCAGGGGCGGCATTTTTAAGTTTTTGCCTCCCTAAAAATAATTAAAAATCCGGGGCTGCAGACACTCACCATTTATTTTTTCTATTAGTATATGTATTAACGTCTATTAACGCATTATGGTGTAAAAAG
Organism: Cecropterus toxeus; assembly: GCA_018249875.1. Lineage (NCBI taxonomy): Eukaryota > Metazoa > Arthropoda > Insecta > Lepidoptera > Hesperiidae > Cecropterus > Cecropterus toxeus. The sequence continues at coordinate 7,258 of DWNE01000099.1, forward strand.
TAAATTATTAATAGTGTATGAACTATTTAGGTAAATAGTTCATTAATTATTTAAGAATTTACTTCATTAAGTTCAGTTTTTTATATGAATAAAAATTAGGAACAGACCATTGAAATTACTGTATTTATATTGTTTATTAAATTTAATATAACTACTGTATCTTCCCTATTTTAATGGATTCCAATAGGGCTTTTAGGCTTCTTCATCTTCTCCCATATCTCAGTCAACTTATCACAGTTACATAATACAGGTTGGCAGATGTCGCTGCCGGGCGCTCGGCAGTAGCCGGGGAACGGTCTTTCTCCTTTCTGTAACCATCTTCTAGAAGGTTTTAATGCATAACGGTTAAAAATAGAATTCTCTAAAACATTTTGCAACACTTCTACATTTATCCTGCGAATATCTGTGTGAACCTTTAGGAACCCAGGCTTAAAATAATGAATGTACGCGACTATTGTTAAATAACCCTGAAACAAATAATTTATTAAGAATAAATTCTTTATTAGTATTAAATTCCGACCGAAGAGTGATTTTTGGCCGAAGTCGTTTATTTGGCAATCGTGACACCCTACGGCCGAAGCCGAGTATTTAAAAACCGTAAGAAAAAAAATAAAAAAGTTTAAAATTGTCTAAAAATAACTAACATAATACCTATTTGAAAAAGTTTTATAAATAAAAGTTATTTTTTTAGTTTTATTTTGCAACTTGTCAAAAACGGTAACATTTCGAAATAATGTGAATTTCAAACACAACTGACAAAGCAAACCCACTCTGGAGTGGTCGCTTACCTCTGTTATACTTATCTATGCCTCTGTGCTTTAACATCTTAATCTGCGTGTAGTGCATTCGTTAGTTTGTTTCTTTTCGTTTGCTAGGAACCTTCGCCTTCGGCCAAAACTTCGGCATATTTTGGCCGAAGCCGAAAACACTAATTAGTAGTAATATTTTTTAAATTAAATAACATATTGTCTTGAACATTACTAATTTAAGAACAAAAAAATATATATTCCTTAAACTATTACAAAAATACGAACTTGTACTTCTTCCAATCTGAACTGTTCTTGGCGCAGAAACATTTTGCTTCAAAATTCAATGGTTGATGCAAGTAAAATCTCATTTATTTCATAACGCTATAATTCTCTTATGCAACCATGCGGTAAATTGAATGAACACTTACGTCGTTTTCCAAGCTCTTTATATGGATATCATCTATTCATTTTACATGCTTTTCTATAAATATATATTCTACAGTACATAGACATAGTGATATCAAAAGTATGTCACGAGTAATCTAATTCCACTTAACACTATTAGAATGTCTCGTTAAAAGCATAATAACTTTGTAATCTCGATACAGATATGATAAACTAAAATATGTTAAACTATTTTTGGAAGTTACGTCCTTCTTTTAATAAACACGTTTGCAATAAAACTAAACACGTTTAGGAACTAATATCTACTAGTTACATTCTAATGAAGGTACTTATCAAAATTATAAGGTACATAAACTACAAAAGCATTTTTTTAATGATAATGATAATGAAATTTTATTTGCATAAATTGTGGTTACATGGGGTCTTAATTTATATTTACTGTACAGCTCACAATGTACCATATCAATGGCGTGCAATTTTTTTTTGTGTTAGTAAAGGTTCGTTACCATTTTATAATTAATTAATTATAATTAACGGAGAGCGTGGAGTGCGGAGAGCGGTACGGTTACCAGTTGTTGAAGGGCGCGGCGCGCTTGGCGAACTCGAGGTGCAGCAGGTCGATCTGCTCGAGCACGCGCTCGGCGTCGTCCAGCGCGAGGCGGCGGCGCTGCGTGAGCGCGCCGAGCCGGTCCCACTGCGCGCAGATGCGCTGGCAGCGGGCGTTCACCGTCGCCACGTCGTGGTACTCCAGCGTGCTGGAAACGTAAGTTGCCGTTAAAGCGTTATAGAGTATAGCGCCAGGGTTTAGCGGTCGTCGCATTTCGGTGGGGAAATAATGTTGGTTGCCGTTAAACAGTTACAGAGTATAGCACCAGGGTTTAGCGGTCGTCGCATTTCGGTAGGGAAAAAATGTAGGTTGCCCTTAAAGCGATATAGAAGCGTTATAAAGTATAGCGCTGGAGTGTAGCGTTTGTCGTGTTTCGGTGGAAGGGTGCGGTCACGGGCTTACATTACAGACCCACAAAATTAATATAGCTACTTAATACTTCTTAATTTTGTTTTTTACTTTTTTAATTCTCAACATATCATTCTTATTGATATAAAACATCAACAGCGGCGGGTGAGACTGACTATTGGCGTGGCGATGCGTCGCCATGTTATTGTATAATAGTATAATATGTTATATAATATAAATGGACGCACGTAATTTAGTCTATTCCAGTTATCCACTGTTACGTTTGGCTAACGGCAAAAAAATAAAATCGTTATTTTGAAAGTATTCAAAAACCGAAATTTATTGACTTGGCATTTATTTATTTCTTGTTGACAAGTATACTTAATGCATATTACCTGTACAAAATAATTTCGATATTTTAATTCTGCCAGGCGTCCCGTGGCGTCCCTTTTTGATTGTAATACTTTAAGTCAAAATATAAACGGTTGCTAAGGTGATAACCATATTAAACGCAACATCGAAAAGCACGGTAGTGCTTTGCCAAATTCATTCTGACAATGCACTTTGTTATATCTCAACATAAATATATAAAATAAAATGTTCTTTCACAACCTATGTTTGGTAATTATTGCCCATTAGGGATCTAATCTTACTAAAATAATTTCCTGCAAGTGCAGAAAAACTACACCAATTTGATGAAGACAAATATCTGCGATTTTTATAAGAGGGAGGTGTTATAATTTTCAAAGATCCATTCTATCTATGGATATGATAATTCCCCCCCCCCACGAGCTTGCCCCCTACTTACTTAAGCTCTTGGGCGATGGCGGCGATCTGCTCGACGCGGTCCTGGTGCGCGGCGAGGTCGGATTCGAACGCCTCGTGTTTCTTTTTCAGCGCCTTGATGTCGTTCAGCTTGCATTGACGGAAATCTTGCGATTGGAGCATCTCTTCCTTGCCTGGAATATTACGTTTATATTTTAGTAAATATTGAATCAATGAAGTGATATTATGTCAAAAATTATGTCAGCAAAACTACCTGAGGGTAGCATACATAGCAAAAAAAAATAGTCTTTGGTGACATTAATTAAAGACAGTATGGAATTACTAATATTTATGGGATAGAATGGCAAAGAACTATGCACAATTTAGGCAATAATGAAAACTTTCAAAAATTTGACCTAATTTCTATGTTAAACTGAGACTTAAGCCATAGAAGTCATGGAATTTAGATGGGTGTGTTCGTGATTGCAATATACAGACAGTTTCATGTAAATATGTTACTGCCCTATTCTAAGATTCTAATTATAAGATTGAATGCATTAGTCGTCATATAAGAAATCTATGGCATATTCCACAATTGTCACCGAAACCAACGATTAAAACAAAATCAAAAGACACATTAATAATCTGCCGAATTAAGAATCGCTTCTTTTTGAAGTCGATTATATACTGGTTTATTTTTGCTATTTCAAGTTTATGTAAGAATCAACATAATATATTTTTTTGGATTACATTATTGGCATCTAACTTTAATTATTAAAAAGAAGCATTGCTTAAGAGCTTCTCATACGGATTAGAAGCAATACTATGAGAGATGTTCCTTTGAAGGAACCTTTCATACAAATTGTATTTACATTTTTAACCGTCTTCCTAACGGAAGAAGGTTATTTATTCATCACCTATATTTTTACCAGATAATCACTTACCCCTGGTCCAGTCTTCGTGGATGTCGGCCTTGTGCTTGAACTTCTGCGCCAAGTACTCCAGACGCTCAAGGCGCATCATCTCACTCAGCAGCCATTCTTCGAAGGCCTTCTCCGCTATTTCCAGGCCTTTCCATGCTCCGGCGATGTCCTGATAAAAAAAGGTCACTCGTTAATCTACTGCTTTTACCCGATTGCGTCACAACTAAGATAATGTTCAATTCCAATGGGAATGTATGTATGTCTGTATGTAAGTATGCATGTATGTAGAAATGTATTGCATGTCCATTTGTTTAACATATGCTGCAGCTCAAATGTCTGGATGCATTATGACATACGACATATGATTGGAATCGTTTTAGTTTGAAGTGACATAATTTATATAATTTTTAAAAGGGGAAGAGACAAATCTGTTTTCCTGTTCGTGCATGTATTCGTCTGTATTTGTGTGTGCGTGCCCGCGTACGTGCGAGTGTATGGATGAGTGTGCAAGTGTTTGATATCGATTTTATCGGTGAATTCCCCATTGTTCCATAACGTCAAGTTACCACACTGTACATTTTTCGTCTGTTAAACTTTAGACAAATATATCTGTGAGTTACTACTTTCTCAAAGGTAGGTAAAACCTACCAAATCACACTTGGCAATACAGTGGACTAATGCCTAAATCTCTAATTCTGAGAGAAGGCCCGGGCCTTCTACGGCTACTATTTTCCTACGGCTGGGTCCGGACCCAGCCGTAGGAAAATAATGGGTTGACGTGGATACAAACATAGTCAGTTTGTGCTTACCGAGACCATCTTGCCTTCAGTGGGCATGTAGGCGGGGCGGTTGCTCAGACGCAGTTTGGTTTGCAGCGTGTTGAAGTTGGTCTCCAGCTTGGCCTTCTGCTCTACGCGTGGTGGCTTGTGCTTACGCCTGTAAGGGAAACCATTTTTTTATCTATACTAATATATAAAAAATATGGTGTGTGTGTCTCTTTGTTACACAATCACGTAGCTGTATTACCTATAGTATTGTGTGTGTACTGTGTATGTAGTTCCATATTTTGCACTATTTCATAAAATAACCTTTTGAACAATGAAATTATTTATTTTAATGTATTATGCCAAATCATTTGTAAAATCTGTTTGAACTTCGAAATTTTAGAAAAACGGTTAAAATAGTTTTGTTTTGGGTCTAGATATAAATCAAGAATTTCTTATAAAAATCTAAATATTGTCAACCTGTGTGAATTACCACATTTTAAGCTTGCTGTAAGTTTGTTTTGGTTCTGGAAAAATATTTTTGCTTCTAAATTATCTTATTATATTTCAAGCTAAACATGGCGTAGAGACATGTTATATGTAATGTTTTAAACATATATATACATATAAAAATACATATAGAATTGACAACTTCCTCCTTTTTTAGGTTAAAAATAAGGTTACCTGTAAGTACGGTAGTCTTCCAGTTTCTTCTGGCAACCGGCAAGAGAGTTGTCGGTTTGACGGCTGTTCAGCCAGGGCATGGTGCGGCGAATCCAGTCCAACAGCTGTAAAGGGGAAATACAATAAATCAACCAAACTTGATATATGTTAATATTTGGCCAAATTTAGATCGTCGTGTGCAATCGCGTGAGGTAGTGAATACGTAATAGATAAGTGTAATGCAACAAGAACAGGCACTTTTTAATGAACAGTTACAAAATTCTGGATAAAGAGACATTAAAAAAAAAATAGTTTTCAATCGTATTTCTTTATTTTCTAACATTTCATTGTAATTTTATTTTTTGTCGTTTTCTTTCTTTATTTTTTTAACATATAATAGTAATTTTATACATTCATATAATAACAGATATACTTACATCACTGGCAAGACGTTCATACTCTTCCATGAGGCGTTCGTTCTCCTGGTTGACTTTGAGAACTTTGCAGATGCGGTTCGCGGCCGTTTCAGCCTATAGATAACAATACATTTACATATTAAAACTCTAAATTATTTAATATGATAGTTCATTAAAGTTTGATAGTTATTTAAAGTTTTTTTTTTGCTAAATGATATATTTAGAATGTCATTATTTATATATTGATGACAGTACCTACCTACTATTGGTAATATCTACTAATAAAGATATACCATTTAGTACTTAATTGAAATTGTCATACAATAAAAATATTGATTGAAAAAAAAGACAATTTGGTAGTGATTTTCAATTTTCGTAGTGATTTTGTGTCTAAACAAGGGAGCAAAGTATTAAATTTTAAGTAAGTGATTAGTTAACAATCATACACAAATTTATCACAAAAAAAACACATACAAAAATATTAGAAATCAATCAAAGTCAAGCAGCATTAACGAACCTTCTGCGCACCGGAGAAGCAATGGTAGTACGAAGAGACGTACGTCATGACCGCCCGTTCGTCCGGCATCGCCGTGTTCTGCAGATCTGGCGCGACATGGGTTAGTTCATGCGGATTGCTTTACAAACACTGAGTTACCAAATAGACTCCGAATTTGAAATATTTTATAGTATTGGCATAGACTAGGCGTAAAAATTGAGATTTTTTTTCTTTAAATCCTAAAAAAACTAGCAGATGTTGCCATCAGGTAACGAGATTGCCTTTTAAACATCTTTTTAGACAGAACTATTTTATATTTTGGCAAAGGCAAGGCGTAGGAAAAACTCTATATTTAATATAACATTTTTTAGTTTGGCAAATGCTATGCATAGACAAGTTTCTCGTCAAAAAATAAAAAAAAGACTGCCGAAGAATGCCATCAGGCAACGAGATTACTTTTTTAAAGAACTCTTGATTCGGAACAGACTATGAATAGACATTCGGTTAAATCTCTTTAAAAAAATTAAAAAAGTGTTAAAGAATTTCAATTACGTTTCGACATTGCCCTTATGTAACTTGTATATTTTTAAAGTAGATGCAAAAAATAAATAAATTACATCATCTGTATCGGGTAAGAATGCTGATATAAGCAAACCCATAAAGCAGTTTAAAAAAATTCATAACAAAGTCACGGCTATTGGTCGTATATGGCGCGATTGTCTTAGCCATTGATATAAATGTATCTTTATTGAGTCTATTTGGTTACTTCATCCATGGTTTTAGGAAAGGTTTTGAATGCTTGTATTTTATACTTGGGAACTTTTAATACAACAGATTTGTAATAAAAGGGTGTAATAATTAGCCTAAGAGTTCAATACAACAAATGTCTCCAAAATACAAGTATCCTTAACTTTAACTAATGAGTTATCTCAAAACAAGAAAGTTAATGACAATAAGCTATAATAAAAATGTCTATAACGATATCAACATAGATTGCGAGCACATAGTACGCCAAGCTTAATTTTTTTAAATACAAAAATTATTATTTCTTCTTGTTTAAAAATATCGTTTTTTTTATTTCTATATGTATGGAAGTACGAAGCTTTACGCTTAAGTCTTTAATTTAGATACGGAAGCATCAGAAATATTTAGCCAAATGTATGTGAAACAATACTAAGTACTATGATATTTATTATTACCGTTAAAACAGGAATATAGCTACAAGAAATGTAATTTAATATGAATGAAGAGAGCGTTACTGCATACGATATCAACGCAAGAAACGCCTATTTTGCACTTTGAAAGTAAAGCGAAAAAGCGGCATTTACGCACGCAATTAGCGACTGTATGTATTCAAAATCATACCGAATAAATGTATTACACACGAGCTCCATACTTCCGTACTATAAACGCAACATACACTCGGAACATGCTATAAGTGACACACAAAGGCCTGGGCGTTAGGGCTCGGGTATCCTTAGGGTAGCCTTGTTTATACCTGTTGTGCGCCTTGGAACGCGTGGTAGTAACATGACACATAGGTCATAATGGCGCGTTCGTCTGGCTTGGGTGTGTTTATAAGGTCTGCAATACAGCATAATAAACTGTAGTCATTGTATTTTTTGCTAATCAATCTCTTTGTTCATCATTGTGACTCAGATCAATTTTTGGTTCCTTCAACCTTTTTGAATAACATTAGCATTAACAAATCAGATATCGAATAAATGTTTATATTTTTAAGCGCGTTCATATCATACTAATGCGTCAAATATGCACTTTCTCTGTCACTTGCTTTGACAGTTCATATCGAATTTATCGCTAATGACGCACTCTAGAAATTACTAACTGAACGTCTGAAATTTACAGTTACATAATTTAGATATACATTACAGATTTGTCATGATAAAATTCGTATCAAAATGTCTATAAACTTACCGTCGGGGTCCAACATGCGGGGAATATCGAGATACTTCTCGGCGACGTCGAAAGCGGTGTTCAAGTTCTCCAGAGGATTGTCCTTGGAGAGTTTGCTGTAGTCGATCAAATCGGGCCTATGCCTGTGGATGAGAGCGCAGAAGGCCAGACCGTCCTTGAAGGACAGGTGGAAGTTCTGTACGTTGACGTTCTTGTATGGCGCGGTCTTGCGCTGGCACCAGAGAAGCAGACCTTCCTAGAAAAGTTGTAATGGACATGTCAGTATTTTTAAAGTACGAAGAAACATCAGAGCTTTAAGGACATATACAAAAGCTATGTTATGACATGTTTTTAACGTGAATTTCTTTCAGACGATCAAATTAGTCCCCAGGAGTCTCAGGTAGCGCATCTATGACTGGCTTCATGTAGAAGCAATGTTCTATACAGAGTTGGTTACGGATGTTCAAGAACGGCAGTGACCTTCTAAAATCAGGCGTGGAGCATGCTCTTTTAAAATTACTTAAAAAAAAAACAAAATAATTAGAGCCACACCAGTATTTTGCTTTCTTCTTAATCTTTTCAAACAAACAATTGCAGGTGAAGTACTAATATATTTACTAAATAGTCACACTCTATTAAGTTGATAAGAGGTTGTTGTTGAGTAATAAAGATAAGGCAATCCTCACCTTGGCAGTCATTTCTTCGACCGATATGTCTTGGATAGCGAATCTGAGAATGATGGTCCAGATCATACCAAGTGTCATTTTGAGGTTGCCATCGACGATTTCTTCAGCGCCGATGGAGACCAATTTTACGCCTAGAAGAAAATACAACATACAGATATACTTGATAGATAGACAAATAATATGAACCAGGAAAATGTTCTTACTGAGTCATTTTGGTGGATGATATGAGGAACTTGGCCTTAAAACAAATTTCCGAACCACGACCAATAATTTCGAGGATATTGACGTATTCGTGAGAATTATTCTTGGCAGCAACATGTGTCAATTAAACGTACTTAGCCAGTTTGAAAAATGTACGATATGCCTAAACAAGGAGACATGTTTTAGTAATTACGAATAAGAAAATTACGATCCTATGCAAGGACTTAACCTAGTAAAGACTAATAGCTTGACAATTAACAATTTTATTAGATAATATATAATGAGAATGACCTTGTAGTTTATGATTCACGTTAAGGTTACTACGCTTCGCTTTCACTCTTCTATCTTTATTTGTTTTTGAAATTATTTGAATTGGCAAATGTTTGTATGTAGGAGTTAATAATTAATTAAATGATAATTTCGCAATATCATTGTAGTTTGAATTTTTTGTGGTATAATTCTTAATTAGTAAAACGAAAGAAAAATCGTCTATGTTAATTTAATTTAAATATATGCTGTATAATATTCATAGTTTATATATCCACTTATATGAAAGATTAAATTTTACCTCTACATTCGGCTATTAATATATACCTATTGAATTCTTAAAATGAAATTCAGATATTTGATTCAGATTTGCGCAGACACGCGGAATTTTCATTATTTCATTTTACGGTTTCAGTTTTCATATACCGAGGAAAGATACATAACTGAGAGAGAGAGAAAAAAATAAATGTATGAAGTCTATTTTTGTTTGCACTTTGCCAGCGCGGTGAAGTACCGCGACCTAAAACTCTCTTACTCTGATAGAAAACCCGTACCTAGCAATTGAACAATAATTAGCTATTGAACAATAGGAATTGAGCAATAATAATGGGTTAAGGGCAACTTACCCTTGGATGCAATGAAGTCCAGAGCCTTGTTGACGTTGGCGATCTTGTGGAAGCGCATCTTGCCGCGGTCGGGCTTGGGCAGGGTCTCGCCGGAGATCACCTCCAGCAACAGCATGAGCTTCAGGCCATTGCGGAAGTCCTCTTCGATGTTCTCGATGCCAGTGCCGGCTTTCCTCAGATGGCTGTTGCACCATGCTGTGAAGGTCTGTAGCAAAGAACAGTGTTAATAACTTTGAGTCAAGGTTGTGGCTGTGATTTGTGGATGTGTGTGTGAAGAAATACAAATCAAATCAGAATTGATTATTTCAATCAGAATTAGAAGAAGAAGAAAATCAGAATTAATTAAATTGTATTAGAAAATAAATAAATAAATTTTAAATATACGCGATTTATAAATCTGTTGTTGGTTGTGTATATAAAATTACCGTACGTTACGTATCACACTGTATTGTGTTATAATCATAACACCGTGTCGTGTTCAAATCTGCGTGTGTGTGTGCACCATTAAAGTTACGATATGTGTGTCAAATTGCATTTATGTATGAAGCAAAAGTGAATTTATCTTAATGACTTTTTGTTGCAAATTATTTCTATTCCGGAACATTATTGTTTAAACTAATATATAAAAACAAGATGTGTGTCTATTTGTTACTCAATCACGCAAGAACCACTGGTCCGATTTACATGGAATTTTGCATGGGTGTAGCTTATTTACCTGGTCAACACATAGGCTGCTTTTGATATCGATATTTTGCACTATTTTAAGTTGGCGATTATTTTATGTTCCGTAGCGAAAGTCAGGTAGGTACTTCAGAAGTATAATGTTAATATGTAATTTTATTCCCAGTAATTATAGTTACAAAATTTGCTAACATGCTTTAGTTTAAATATTGGGAAAACCGTATTATAGGGACAGAAGTACTTTTAATCAATACTGCAGTTGCATCAGTGGGGGAGCGAGCGAGGGGTCGCACCCTCGCCGAATTTGCAAAACGTTGTTAGCACTTACTTCCTGGCTATTTTTACTTTTAATGCCTGAAACAGCAAAATTTCTTATTTAAATCTATATATTTTTACTACCAATTCTATCTATGTCTGGTATTTTAAAATGGTGTGTTGCTAACTTTACTGTAATAAATAGTTTTCTTAATTAAGAATTTAGGAAGTCTAGTTAACATTGATAAATTTAACGATAGACTAATTCAGACATATTATATTTCCTATTATTTATTGGAAATTAATAGTTAAGGCTTTAAAAGGCACATAATAATGTTAGTCGCAATGTTTGTTATTATTCAAAGAAGTTATTTCGAAGAACGACCTTAACTCGCTAAACAAGAGCCCGTCGAATGTTGACACGTTCTTGAATAAATTTATTTTTGTCAGGAATCGAATAAGTAGAAGTAAATATTGTTACAGACATTTAGAATATTAGAGCTATCCTTTTCAGTCAATTGTTCTTGTAAATGAAGAAGTTATATTGTTTAATTTAATCCGAATAAATTTGGAATATTTAGTTACAAAATATTAAATCGTAATAATATTTACGCTAATTAATATAAATAACACTGATATTATACCTAAAACTACGTTACACCGCGTATAAAATGTTATATATATTTTTTATTGTAGTCAAAATATTTATTGAAAATTCTACTAAAATACCTACTTTAATATTATCAATAATACGTATGCAGCGAAGCAATGTAATTCTTCTACAGGCGTAAAAAAGATTTAACCATTTTAATATTGTAGAGAATTTCTTGGTTGATCTCTATAAGCTGTAACTGATTCAAAAATATTAAAATCCCAATTCTATCTATATATCAGCCCAGTTCTAATGCAGTATTTAGCATAACATGTTTAATGTTTAGGCATAACGAACCTTAGCCAGACATTTTAATGCATTTGCAATTCTATTTGAAATTCATACTCGTTACATTCTAAACCTGTACCTTGACGAATCAAATATCTATCAAATTACAATTACATGCTGTAACTGACACTATGAAACTGGCTTATAATTTCCATTCCACCCTTACGCAAAGAAAGTCTTATAAGTGTAGAGGATAGGAATAGGGTTGGTAGGGCAAAAATGGGATAGCGGTTTATTTATTTTATTTTTTATTTATTTATTTATGCACACAGAATTAACAAATAAACATAAACCTTATATATAACTACATGCGCAAAGGCACTGCTTATTTCTAATGAAATTACTTCCAGCAGTCCTAAGAATGGAGATAGGTTAATACCAGGTAGTACTGCGTGCACTTTTGTAAATGAATAATTGTGCGTGCGGTTCTGTATTTGTTATTTTAAAGTAAATGCGAGATACTCGGTTGTCTTTTTCTAAGACCCGAAATGATCTTTATTTAAGATGAGATATAAATTTGAAATGAAACTATTTTTTATATTCAGATACTAGCTGTGCCACGCAGTTTCACTTGCGTTTATTAAAGAACAATCTATTAAAAACAAAGCATAGCATAGCGTGATGTTATACGATAAATTATAATACCACGATAAATTTATTATACAATACAAAAATATTTTTTCAATTCGAACCAATAGTTCCTGAGATTAGCGCGTTCAACAAAACAAACTCTACTACTTTATAATTAGTATAGACAGTATAGATACTATAGAAGTAGTGATAGTCTTGTGGTTCCAAAATTTACACGGAATGTCTGAAACTCAAATACACACCACTGAGAGCATTATTAATTTTGACCAAACGTCGAAAAAAACATCTTAGAAAACCCACAATCTGTAGTTGACCATTAATGCAGAGAAATAAGAAAGTGTAAAAAAACAACCGTTTCGATCAATTCGTTTTAATAAAAAACACTACGTTAACCATTTTTGTGATCTATTCAATTACTCTACCAAAATGTGTAACAAACGACGGAGACGGGCTTAACGTTTTTCACATTTGGTTTAACACGACAAAAAATCCAAATAAGTCTGACTAAAAACGCTTAGCAACCCTAAATGGGAACAGAGGTAAAGTTGTGCGGTGCAATCGACATAGATACTGTTATGTAAGCTACCTTAGTCAAGTCTGCAAGATGGCGAATTCATCTGAGAATATTTTTTGTACAAAAGATTCAAAAGACTTTGTCACGCAATGCTTGGTAATATTAGTCTGAGTTTTGTATGAAAGAAAACAAGTCCTTGTTCTCTTTTCCTTTTCAATCAAGCGATAGCAGGGAGCTGTCATAAGCACTGTTATATATATGTAAAATTTACTAAAATATTCTTATTTACTAAAATTACTAAAATGTTATTACGACTATTATTAACCTTACCTAAGAAAACTAAAATAGGAATCTCAAAATAATTGTTATGACTTTATCATATTGTGACGCTTAGTATATTCAACGAGATTAAATTTTAAAAATCCCTTCACAAAATTGTCAATCTGTTCACGGTAAGCTTTAAAATGCAAATTTAAACAGACGAGGCTTTTAAGCTTAGCTAGGGGACATAATTGGGAGCGACATAGGCTTTTCCAACCTGAAAACTATACAACACGCTAAACCTACACAAAAACGCTAAACCGTTTTTGTGTAGACCTAAAATACAAGGTATATGAGAAGTTCATAAACGAATGTGTAAGTGAAATATGCAGTAACTCCAGATCAAAAATAGCTCTAAAATCATAATGTAGCTATTTGTCTTTGTCAAAATACAACTCGTTATTATTCTATTGGCCGTAGTCACGAGCAAAATTCACTGTTGAATGGACAAGTAGAGCGTACCTAGGTAGGTTCATTTCGCTAGTGGCGCTCCTATAAAATGCAAGCGAACTGGCTCTGTTGTGGGCTCAAGGCCGCAGCTGATAAATACTATATTCAGCTCATTCAAAACGACTCGGTCGTGCCACGTTCTATTGGCATTCACGCTGACAATTAATACGAAAACAACTCCCATCGCAATTGAAATCATCATTTCAGTAACAAACGAATAATTGATTTAATCGTTCATCTTCGTTCGATTTCATCTAGTTCAGATTGTATAATTGTGTGCATGTACACAATTATCCGCGGATCCCGTCGTAACTACGCCATTGTCAGATTACTTCTCAGGCGTTGCAACGTAGGTGGGTGAGGTATAAAAACGCAATGAATACGAATTCTACCTGAATACACAAAGCCACCTACATTGTTGTTCCACTTTATTATCTGTTTAGGCTACAGCTAGTTTACTACGAAGTACGCATATCGTCCAGAAATGATGCATTAATTTGAGGGGGACGTCATCACGGAACACCCAAAGTGACCGAACTGCATTCTGATATCGTAGTATGTAACGTGAGTCATCGTGTGAGCTCGCTCTTGGCACAGGGCTTCAAATAATAATACCATTAACATATGACCTGTACATGGATCCAACCTGACCAGATTAACGGTGCAGTTAACGGGCTGTGGATGTCTCATGACTGATAACTCCCAATGATACATAAATTGATGGGCACAAGGCCGTCGTTTCGAAACTCGTGAAATCTCAATGTTTATACGGAACCGTGACAGTGTAGATTACATCGAAAGTTGATTTATTACATAAATGCTTAATTACATCAATTTGCATAACTCATGAATACAATCTCATGTAGGCACTAATTTTCGGTTGTCGTATCAGCAAGAAAATGTAAAGTAATAAAACACTGGCAAGAAATTTGCATATTCCGAAGATGTATCAATTTGAAACTATCTGTCCCTATTAAGCCTTAATTGAAATGTAATTTGATATGTCACTGCCTTATTAAGATTAATATCTACTTTTTTATCGGAAAATTTAATAAGTCATGAATTTATTGATAATGTTACGACTTTCCGAGGTGAGTTAGACTCGTATAAATACAGTTTTTTTTACTTGGATATCTATTCCTGAAAATAGAAAAGCACGGTTGTTTTTCATGGACAACTTGATTAACGTTTTATGGCCGCCGTCCATTTGGTAAAAAACAACGTAAATAATAAAAAAAAACAATATGCAAATCAGAATAATCTAGATCTAATAGGACCATAAACTTGACGTGCTATAAAATAAATTTAGGATGCCTAAAGAATCTAGCTCAAGTATGTTAAATGTCAAAACGGAAACGAGGACAACAGGAGGCAAGCTATACGAACGTAAATAATTCACTGAAATTTGTCTTGAAATTATCTTGGAAGAACAAAACGTTCACATAAAAATGACATACTGACACACAAATATTTCGAGGCAACCTCGTGCTCACGTCAAATGTCCCTGAGACAACACACGTGACCTAGAATGTGAAAATAATCTAGCATCACCTTGCATCGCCCACCACGGCCGGCTTGCAGCTAAAATAACGAGGCAGGTGTACCGCGAAGTGTGCTATTTAGAAACTACTACATATCTTCGTCCGAACTCATTAACAAGAAGGAAAGGTTAACAATTCCAAGGCTACTCCAACGAGCATATCAGTTCCGGATGTTGTGAGCAGATAGTGTTACACAAAACCTGTTTTGTCATTACTGCCGACCCAAATTTCTCTCAAGGTTGCTTACTTAATAGATAAAAAGTAAAACATGACCCCACATATTTTTTCAAGTCCTCATTTTAGAGGGCATCAATGTTTTAACTACACAAAAAAGTACCGATCGGTAAATTTAAGGGCATTAAACGAGACGACGACTTTTATACTTCGATGGGCATAATCACAGCTGTTGACTTATGGTTATGACCGGAACACGGAATTCGAAGACAAGGTATTGAGTACGCTGAATTTAGTACGAACAGGCCTCTTTCTCCTCTGCAATGTTTTGCAAATACCATCAATTAAGTTTTATTTATGGTTCGTTATCAGGAACATAAATATAATTGGAATAAAAGCAATCTGTTAATTTATGTTCACATTCCGAATATCAATATAACTTATTCAAAATATACATAAATAGAAAGCGGAATTAGTAAACGCGGAAAATATTGCACGATTTCTCATGATCCTATTAACGTTAAGTTTTTTTCTATTAAGTAAGGTTACTTAAATAAACACTAAATAAACACATTTTATGTGTAAAAGTTAAAATTACCAAGTAATAGAAATAACTGGATTCAGGTCGACGAATGCTCGATCAGAGGTATGCAATGTATAGGATGTGTCAGGAATGTCATTCATTCATTTTTTATTAAAAATGGACAAATGCGTAGTCACTTGTATACCTTTTAATGCAACACATAACACATACAGGTAATAGCGACTGGATGACAACATAGTTACACAAGAGTAGTTGCTCCACAAAGTTCTCATCCAGTTTTTATCGCTTTGTCGAGCGTGGAAGATGGGAGATAGATTACTCTAAATTTCACGTCTGTTGTTTACGCGTAAACGAATCTATTTTTTGGCATACCAGTTGTTTGGCGTGTGAACACCGTTATGTCACACGGCCTTTATTTGTCTTTTACACACGTACCTATAATAACAATATGTCAAATACGTCGTGATTTACACGAAATTTATATACAGTGCCAAAGTCAAATAATTTGAAAGATGGTTTGACGGATAAACTGCTTTTGGCAACGCCCAACTCACTAAACCTTCAAACGATATTCCAAAGGTTCGTCCAGAACTAATATTTATTAAGCAGAACTTATTACGTGTTGGAAATTACACTAAAATTTAAATTTAATTTTCCACAGCAAGGTCTGTACAGTTGATTATGGGATCGTCACCAACCTCAACGTAGTGATCCAAATTTAATATTTTGTTAATATGAATATTATAAGTGTCTATTGTATAATCGATGATTAAATGAAAAATCTAAAATATGTACTGGTGAAAATTAAGTATAATTTATTTTATCTTAATTTTTTGCTTATTAAAGCCTAACAATTACGTTACACTCATCTAGCAAGCGTACATAATTTGTTTACATTTTGTAGAAGTCCATCATTACAACATGTATTAAATTATAAAGCGACGATGAAAGTATCGAAATTGGAACTTGTTTAGAAAGTCGTTAAAGATGTTATTATGTTATTAAAGTATTAATTGCTTACTATAAATATATTCGGTTCCGCGACGTGATCTCGGTAAGGGTAACCCAATGAATTATTTAACAGAGAAACGATCATCAGTAAATTTACGTATGTGACAGGTGTAGCGATTAGCTTTCCATTCATTTCGTTAAATAGAAATACTGGTGTGATTTTAAAACATGTGATATGTTATTTTCGTCACTTTTAAAATAACAGGTTTTAACATAAGCCAAACGGAATGAATGAGGAAACACGTGTATTTTAAGCACAATCGTTGATATTGGAAATTAGAACACGATGAAAATATTTTGAAACATACCGAATTTAGATTTAGATTTCAAAATTTAGAATACAATAGGAAATTGTTACGGGACTATTAACTTGAATTGGGTGAAAATGATGATAGTGTTATACATATTATATTTTCTAAGTGATATAAGTAAGAAGTGTTGATTTAAAAATAACATGTTCAAATAAATCATCACAGTTAATCCTGAACGTATCTTATCTATGTCGATATTATCATACATTCATTGACATTTGTGAATGAAGCGACATGTACCTAAGCAGTGTTATTGTGGAATTAATAATAGTCAACAAAATCAGCTTGACATTACAATCGGTGAATATTTTGATTGATAAATTAATACAGCACAAATGACGACAATGGTTCCAAATTGGTGGTAAACTAACGGTATTCTAACAATTAGAACAAAGTAGACGGCTACCTCCAAACCTGTCATTAGTTAATTAGTATAAAATTGAATACGCGGTCATATTTAAATACATTTATTTCTCGTTAAACAAATTCTTGTTCCTCTTCGTTTGATAAGTTAAAGAGAAACTCTTATCAAGGAAACTTTTTAGATCTAGTTATAAATTTGATAGTCAACTTGACTGTTTTAGGAGTTCGTTGTTCTAAATTTTGTGTCTATTTAACATTTTGATAGAAAGTGAAATTCTTGGAGCCAATTGCAACTTTCATATACTTTTGAAACAAAATTGACTAGAGAATTGAATAGTTCAAAATTTGAGAACTCAAATTCTCGAAACTGTATTTGAAAATGTACCTACATCACATTTTTGAATTCACATTTAATTTATTTTCCTTTATGGCACTTATTAGGCAATAAAGAGTTAAGTAGGCTATTACGAAGTTTAAAACCAATATTTCCTCATGCAAACATATGTTTCGGCTGTGTTTGCTCAATTGAGATCCGATTAATAGTGGGTTTGTACGCATTCAACACACGCGTAAGTGGGAACGCTAATAGGTGACAAACCGACACACCTGCAAAGGTGTTTCGATTTGGTCCAGTGCCAATCCGCCCACTATCATTTTGATAAACAATAACGTAGCCGTTACTCGACATATATTTTGATACATTCGGTAAACACAAACAGAACGGTCTAGGGTGTGTCTGAAAGAAGTACGCAATCTTGATAATGATTACTGATAGCAAAGATCAACGACCGAGTATATTGATTTAAGCTCATTTCAAAACTCTTATGTAAACATTGCGATCCTTGAAAAGTCGTTTCTGCGGGTTATAGTGTCGCAGATGAGCGAGCAATTTGCAGGTCGACGTTAACCAATAATACAAGGAAATCAACTCACACTCTAATGTAAGATGTGTCATATTCGTGTCCAGTGAAATGTTAACTGTCGCGTGTGTCAATACCTGGAACAAGAAATATTTAGCGTAATTATTTGTTGCAAAAGTATGAATATAATACAATAATCTGCAATTTCATAAATATCAAAGCGACTGTGCAAAGTTTTATAACGAATTTCAGTAAATGCGATAGAAACAGATGTAAATATCTCGATGAAAAATCTCGATGAAAATATATTTTTGAACAGAGATAGGCAGCGATTCGTCTAGTGGGCGTGGAAATCCGGAGTCTGGGATATTTTCATCTCCCGAAGGCTATTAGTGTAAAAGAGAAACATCCCAACATGCGTCCGCGAATATTCGAGAAGAATCAAATATCACCCGTTTAAAGTAATTTATGAATAGTTGAATGAAATACAATAGCTAGCGCTAGTGTTAAATGTTTTACGACTTTATCATGTTGATCTAGAAGCGAAAAATTCTATCTTGATTCATCATAACACTGCTATGTTTAAACTTTAAATAGTACGAAGAGATACGCATTATGATTTAACAAGTCAATTGCCTATTAGTTCTAAAAAAATTGCGAATCAAAACTTTAACAGTGTATTTTTTTTATTTACCATCTGAAAATAGAAGACTGTTTTTTCTGGCACTATTTTGAAATATTGAGGCACTAAATGTTATTGTATCTATTGTAACCAGATCACTCGTTCCTTCATTCTCAGTCATTTATTTCTTCATTTTATATGATGCTTAAATTAACTTCATCATGGTATTTACTGCACTGGTTAAAATACATCGATTGCTCATAGATTTTTTAAAATACGTCAGTTGTAAACCTACTTTCCGCCCACAGGGATTTGCCATCAATCTATAAATAAGGGCAATGATTAATCTTTCGCAATACGCTGAATCGGAATCTGTGTAAATACTTCCTTAAATAAACAATGACGTAATTGCACCGCCAAATAAAACAAATATTCTTCGACGGTATTTGGAAGTATGTGTGTTCTTTGAGTATTTGAATATAGCTAAAGATGCGGTGAGGTCTTTATTTTTCCAAGATTGAAGTACGATCGATCATCCTGATAATACGAAGTTACTACCGCCAGGAGTATTGAACAGGAGTTCTATCTGTCTATCTGATGTTGAACATAGATTTGTTGCCTTTCCCAAGGACTAAGATGGTCTCCTCATTGTATAAATGATTTAGCAACCTCACCCTTCCACCGAAACGCAAGAACTGCTTCACACTAGAAATAGGTGTGCCGGTGATACTTCCCCGGTCGAACTACATTGGTTCTACGACCTGTGACAAAAGGTCTGGTTTCATCTTATAAAACCTCGTTTTAATTATCTGGTGTTCTATTGCGCTTTGCGCATGACTTTTGACATACATTCTTACATAGAATTTTTCGTTTTTGTTAGCATATGCCGCGGGCACTTGAACTGATTACAGGTACTTCAGTATCTTTCAAAGCTGCAAACTTTAAGAGCTACATCTGACCTGCTATACTGATGTTACGACTAGAATATACGATATGTTACGCATATATATAGTTCTATCATCACGTTTATATTAGCTTTTACCGGTATAAAAGGTATTGTAATGCAGAAACCGTATTTAACACCGGGTTTTCAAATCAGATCTATATTGGTTTAAACATATTCATCTTACTTACTTTCTCATAAAGTGTACTATGTATATAATGGTACCTTGAAAATCATATAAAGCCATTAATATAATAGTAATTGGGAAAGGCTTTCCTAAGTAACCAGTGATCTAAATCTCAATTAACTGGCGAAATAAGAATTTCCGTCTGTTTAAAAGTTTGCTAAATAAACATTTATTTGGAGATCTTACAGAAACATTAAGAAGATCCTTATAACTTCCCAGATTTATTCTCCAGTAGTAACTGATACGCAATAAGTCTTATTCAACGAACTCTTAGTATTTCATAATTAAAACATCCCATTGTTTTCACTTTAATGGCAAACCAAGTCGTGCCGAGCTGTGGAAAGCAATTCCCTCTTGTATACATCACGAATGAGATGTTTTGTATTATGACAGTTTCACTTTTGTTTATTAACTTGTATATTAATGTTATGACTGATGATCATAATAAGTCAAGCCTTATCATTAAAATTATTGATTATGTCTTATTAAGGAATCCCATTTCCTTTTAAGACAATTTTCGAAGTTGTTTTGTTCAGTAAGGCAAATTAACATTTACGGTTTATTTATTTATATCCAAATCTATGTGTCTAGTACTTGATGCTATATTTTTTTACAACTAACAATTAATTAATGTTTACGACTTGGTTATAAATCTATTTTTATATTGAATTTAGCATTGATTTGAAATGTCGCCTCGCTCCTTCGGTCTAGACGGAATCTCAAAGCTTTTTAAAGTTCAACGACTTCAATAAAAATAACGTGTGTAAGCTTTGCAATTATTTAGAATAACGATTCAATATCCACGAATGTGATGTTTTGGACATCTTGCCAAATGGGGCTTAATTTACAATTTAACTATAGTGCACAAGCAGTTAAAAGTAATTTTAAAACGATCTTCGAAAGGTTACCTAAAGGTTAAGAGAAAAACAAAGTGATTAAACCGTGAAAATATCTATTCGTGAAAAACGTTGAAGCTCTTTTATCGCGTAACTGTATAATTTTATTAGACACACCATACTATAAAGTTTTAAGATCAAGATTTGGTTTGATTACAAGATAAAAAATGACATGTATAAAAATGTGACAAATATGTTTTCAGTCATGATTATGATTTATACCCACTATTTTTGATAGGTAGCTGATAAATTATACACAATTATCTACATTCACTATACTATTATAGATATCTACTAAACTAGAACATTTAATTATAACGTATAAAGTATCTCGTATTTAAATTTATTATGTAAAAAAGTGTACGAAGGCGTTTACAATTTTATCAGTTGTATTTTTTTCTTAATCTACTACTGTGCTGGAATATAATCTCAGTGGAGAACATCCGGCAAAAAACTCAGCGGGTATGCCTTCTTTGTTTTTTCCGTCATTGCAAGAAAAATGAGGAAGATATTTTAATAGCGCCTTGAGAACAATTGTAATTGCAAGTAAGTATGCGTTTTAATTGTCGACTGCGTGACCACTTAACATTAGACGCCGTACGTCGTATGCTACCTTTATTACTTGAGACAAGAATCCCTTTCGCATTTACTGAATGTACTTACGAGATATTTTAACTACATATCTATACAAGTTTTATTATAAGTTGTTACATTGCCTTTTCATTCTTAAAATGTCACATTCTTCTTATTTTAGAAACGAACTATTTTTTGGCAGTCTGATTAGCTCATTCATTGATTTTGAACTTCCAGTTACATTTTTTCCTTATGTCTAACATATATTATCCAGATATACACATGTTATGAAAACTGTTTTGTGTGTGTGTAAAATATATAGTCTAGAATATCACAAAGAGCAAATTCTATGGCGGAAGCTAGGACGATATTTTGTTTATGAGAAATGTAACGAGATGAACATTCAAATGGGAGGCACGTTCCGCTCCAAGTGTCAGTGACAACTCATATCGATTCATGTTCCGCTTCCACTCCACTTATCTGAAACAGCTTGTTGATAGCTCTAAATGCTTCTGATAATACTTAGCAACTATTGTTATGCATGGCCGACGACGTAAAACCCTACAATTTTACAACACTACGTGGGACCTCCAAATTTTTGAAGTATCTATCAGTTTTGTGTAAATCGGGGCAGTCGTTTTTCTGATTATCCTGTACAAACACACTAAAATATAAAAGAGTTTTCAATTTTGTTCTATGTAGGCTTCGATAATCTTTTACTTTCTTAGTCCTTCTTACCCTAGATTGCAGTGAGTGACCTGCGGCTGCTTTAACAACGGGGTCATGAGGTTAAACTTAATTATGAGTGAAACGAACATCTAATAATGACGTTTTAACTATAGTATGTCATGTGTATGCATCTATCTATTTATTCGATTTTTATTTTAAAATATCCCTTTCAAGTGTTTTTTTGCATAGTCATAAATTAATAGTGGATTAATTTATGTGACCTAAATCACCCGTTTGAGGTTTTAGTATCTCTTATACTTATGTATGTAAATTAAATAAATGAAATCAAAGAATCATTATTACCAAGGTCCTTTTAATAATTCTACACATTTTGACTTCAGGGTCATCGATTACTGTCCCACTGCTGGAAACAGATGTACCCCTAGAGGGGTTCTTTGGCTAAACACGAAGATATTATTCATGCACTATAATAAAAGGACACTGACAAGAATGTGCAATTTAACGTCGGAAAACAGTTACTCGTAATCGCAAAGGAAAAATATTTGCGACGTTGCAATTATAATTTTGATGGTAATATGTTGAGAATTTATTACAGCACAACGTTACTTCGTAATAAATAAGTATAGGTATAGTTACATTACAGTACAACGTTACTTCGTAATAAATAAATCTATACAATATTTATCAGCAAATTCTGCATACATTTACACTGTATAAACAGCATTTATGCTACGATCAAAGCGTTAATACAAATTCGTACTTGTAACTTTATTATTCATTTGTTCCATTTACGCTGCATTTTGGTGCTATATCCTTAACAGTTTCTCAAATAAGGTAAGTTATATGTTATATTTCCTAATAGGAGAGATAACGTATAAGTTCTATATGGCTAGGAGTTATTTAAGCCTTTGAAACAATGGAACATTTTGTACAACCGTTAGAGATGTGACTTGGCTAGGGAAAAATCGAGTTTTATATTAATCGATTTTCTTATTTAATCAGACTCTATTTTCCAAAAATCGATGTTTTACAAAAAGTTATACATTATTTAAATTGAACTTTTAATATAATGTTAGTCCCCCAAATACTTTTTTGTCATTTTGTTGATAATTTTTATTGAAAACACCATAAATAATAGATTGCAAATTCACTCGCACATTTAATCAACAGTTTATATTGTTAAATGCATTGAGAAACAAGTTTGAAGTTAAACAAGAACAGAGATTTTTAAAACCATCCTTTATCAAAAATATTTAATGACTGTTTTACCGACCGAGTATTGCCAAAATAAATAGTATGCTAGGCACTAGGTGATGTTGCAAGTAATTCTATTACAGAGCTACTGTTAAAATATCGATAGTATGTGAAACTACGGCATAAATAATCTTTATGGTAATTCAAACCTACGGCTAAAAAAGTCGAAGATGAAATAATATATCGATTATTCATGGTCAAAAACTCGATTAAAGAAAATAAGAGACTTAGCAAATAATCGATTGTTTTTTCACATCCCTAACGAGCATAACAAAAGAGTGGCTAGCGAGGGTAACAATGACCCTTGTCGGCGACACTGCGTCATCACACACCCGCATCATTTGTATATGTAAATGTATTTTTTTGGAAAACATTACATTCGAAATGGTCATAAAATGTACCTTGAATCAACAGACAGTACCACATCATTGTTAAAATGCAACAAGCATTTTATCCTTTTGGTTATACCGTCCCAGTTATACCTAACTGAGAATATTTTAACTATATTTTTTTTATCAGACTGAAGTAGCAACCGAGCATGCAGTCCAACTGGTAAGTGGTCACTGCCGCCTATGGACATCTATCTGTAAGCAACTTCATACAGAACAGGGGTTCAAACTGAAGTCGATCACTGATGCTTTGCTAGTCCCGATGGCTAGGATGTTCGTCTTAAACACAAGTAAGCCGGCATCCACACCCTTCCACCGAAACGCTAGAACTGCTTCACGCTAGAAATAACTGTGGCGGTGGTTACTTCCCGGTCAAACTAGACTGGTTCTGCCACCTGGTAGAACCAGTGTAGTTTAATTTCATATACTAGACTAGCTGTGCCACGCAGTGTTACCCACGTTAATTAGAGAATAATCTATTTAAAGAAATAAACAAAGCGTGATGTTATATAGCCTAAAGCCTTCCACGGTAAAATTACTATTCATCACAAAAACATTTTTTGATTAGCGCGTTCAACCAAACAAACTCTACTGCTTTGTAATATTAGTATAGATAGTATAGAAGTATAGATATAATAAATATAATAATATCATCACTTCAAACTCATTGTTGAGTACTTGACATTGCACAGGGATATATTTATAGAAAAAAAATATTTCGTAACCGTTAAACTTTTTTTGTTCCGTCATTTCGATGTGAGATACGAATCTGTCACTCATAGGTATTAAAGGTGTTAACTCCCACAATATCCCCAAGGTATGTTCTATTATTAGTCCATCCATCACTAATTAGTCAGAAATGTAAAACCTCTCGCTAAGTAAACATGCAGTGAGCAGCCAAAGTACGCCTACTCGATCTACTCCACCATTTGGACGGTGGCCACTGAATTCAAATGATCTATTGTTAAGTTTCGCTACGATGAAATACCGGCCCAACAATGAAATATAGTCAAGCATTTATGCCAACTGTTGCAAAGTAAATCGGATCCCTGTCAGTCTATATTATGGATGTAAAATAGATGAATGGCGATATATATTCTACTGTTGATTAACTAATGCTGTACGGATAAATTACGGTCGATATATTTAGCTTATTAGGAATGCGCTTTAGGGTATATGTGCACCCGGATACGTGCTCAGTTATAGTCGGCCTATAATAGAACAATGACGAACGGATGCTTGCTAAACGTTCGCTCGTTTCTAGATACCTTCCAGTTTATATGGAAACATGGTAATCTATTTGCAAATCCCGAAATGATTGCGCGCTTAGACAAAATCATCAACGTATGTCTGGTTATTAGGTAATAAAATATTATCTAATATTATTTGATTGTCATAATGCCAGTAATATGTATCCTAAATAAAATTACGCCTAACTACAAGCATTTTTAGCTAAAATATTGTAAACTTCATGATTTTTTATAATTGCAGTTCCACTCCAGAGGTATACAATCGCCATAACTTATTGCCTAATAACAGTAGCACTACTGTATTCTGGTTCAAAGGGTGTAAGGAGACATACTTATCCAAGGCGTTGCATGGTATCCTTCGGGGTAGCTACGCATCAGGGGACAATCTTAGGCAATTCGTCTAGGACTGACGTAGACTTCCATGAGCGGTAACGTCATACCATCAGATGGACTGCTTACTCTTGCTATTTTCATAATATAAAACATAGGAAACGCCCATAAAAGTTCATAATGCTTACCAGTAGCTAGTTGTTCAACCTAGAACAAATATGTACCAACGGATGTGCTATAAATACTTACTCAGACTAAACACTAGCCATTGTTTACAGTTATGTAGGTATTACATTTAGTTTATACTATAGACACCATACTTTTTCTTTGTTTATACTCATGCTCTTTTAATTGCACTTACGTATTAATTGTTTCTTCTTATCTTAAATATTTTAATATTTTCCTTATCCGTTTATTTATTTGATGTATTATTCAAGCAAAAGATATCAAGATAAAAACTGAATTAATTAATTTATGGGTTATAATTTTTTTAATATACTTTTTGTGACTATAAATATACATATATATACAAAAATATAATAATTATGATTATATCTAATATAATAAATGGGTTATAAATATTTTTAAATAGAATTAAAAAGAAAAATTCCGCGTGTCGTACATATTTTGGAAAAAAAAATGTTTGGTTATCTTTGTCATTAAGTAATAATAAATATTTCTATATGTCTGGTTTGTATTTTCAATTTATTTGTAACTTATCTTAAAATATTGAAAATATGTTATAGACCACATTTTGAAGTAATTGTTATTTTTATTTCCATGAAATCCATTATTAATATTAAAAGTTACAACAATTCAAAGTTATGTTACATTTTTTTAAAGCGGGTGTAACTGAGAGGCACAGCCAGTTTTGGTACCTAAGTAGTACCTAAAGAATGTTAGTATGCAAAAATAATTATAACATTGTGAAACAAGGAACCAAAATAATATATGCAGTTATTTAAAATGCAAAAAGCATATTAGCAAGCATTTATGCACAAAAAGTGTGAGTTCAAACACTTTCAATACCTTCTATGGCCCTGTCTTTTAGGAACAGTTATTAAATTGTTACAAAACATTTACACGCCGTCCTGTTATATTGTAGATATATTTAAGATAAGACATGTGAATGTAGATAATCAAGGCTACTGCATTCGGTGCAATGTCACATATTTTCGGCGAACGGAATAGATAAAATGAATTTTCGATTTGAAAACTAGAATGTATAGTGTAACTAGAACAGCATATCCTAAACTTAATAATGTCGTGGTCCGTTTATTGTACTGTTTTCTCAGTATGAGCACATAGTACTTTTTGACATTCCAAATAAATACAGATAAAATTAAAAAAAAAACATTTCAATGTACAATCACAAATTAAACGTAACTACGAGTATTTAGGTACGAAAAGAGGCAAAATGCGAATCCGACCTTCATACGAAGTGTTCTGCAAGGACACAAAATATAGAGGTTTAAGAAAAAAACATCTAACAACAGCACTATAAATAATATATATATAAAACATATTAAGTAAACGAACTTACTGCAACAATATTTTATAATGATGGTAAGACTACGAGTATTTACTTTTTTTGATTCTTTCTGCCATTTCTTTCCAGTTTAAATCAATACAAGATTTGTAAACATAATAAAAGCATAATAAATCTAGAAATAGTAACAATGTCTTAGACGATTTTATTTTTCTATAGATTATGGGAGTGTACCAAGTAACGGAAACTGTGGTATCTACACTTCCTGTCATTTGTTATTGTACGAATTTGCGGCACTCCATATTTGTCATACAATGAATAGGTACGGGAGATTAGTATATGCTCTACTTTAGGACTCGTAACGTGAGACGACGCGTAATGTTAGAGATAAATGAAACGATTCAGCGTATGAAATCCTGCACTGGAATATAAACTAATCATACATATAGGTATTGTTTTCATTTCCTATGTAGACCTAAACAAGCTAACAAAATAATAATAGTAGGATAGCATTTAACTAAACAGTTAAATAGTCATTCGATGATATTTTTGGAAATTTACTGTCTAAAATATCTTAGTGTAGTGTATTTTACCAAACAAGCCTCATGTTTGGTCAAATTTAAGGCAAGATACTCTAGCAATTTTTATTTCAATGTAAAAAACAAATTGTTAAAAAATAAATAAAAACAAAAAAGATACACCCGCTGAGTTTCTTGCCGGATCTTCTCAGTTGTGATCAGTTGTGTGATGTGTTCCGATCCGGTGGCAGTATAAGAAAAAAATATTGTAAATAACTGTCAATTTTTTAAATGCCCCCGTACTTGCCTTTGCAAAATAAACATGATTATGATTTGTTTTAAGGCATATTATATTAAGAGCACTTGAGACAATAAAAAAAATGATAAATTAGAGTGAAGAGAATTATATATTGTCGTATCATCACCAGACTTATTTTTCTCAGTAGGCCCAATTATTCTGAAGCAATACACATGTGACACATAACTTATAGAACATTTTTCATAGTGTTTCTATTAGTCATACTTGTTATAGGCGTCTATCAGAAGCAATAATCACTTAACACTAAAAACCCGTTTGCTACTAGTCAGAAAGTGAATCATGATAGAGCGTAAAGATCATAATTTAGATGAAGGGCAAAGGAACGCTTAATTTTATTGTACCAACAAAAAATTCAGATATCAAAAAATATGGGTCACCACTAACTCCGGCAATTAAGAGCATTTATTATACTAAAATAAAACAGTTTAGCCGAAATTCAATTATGAGTTAGAAGATTTTTATCATATTTTTAAACACGAGCAGAGAGCAGACTGATGCGCTAGAAATAATATTACGATCATAATTCAATGCTCATACTATACATGGCATTGTTGGTTGATAGTTCCGTGATATGTCAATTATTTTGAAAATCATTGCCTCGAAGTCTTGAATGACCAGTCATTTAACTGGACATAACATCGTGACTGCATTGCATTCTTCGCTAGGCAGTGTAGGTGTTCTCGGTAAATGAGTTATAATTTGAATCCAACAATATAATATTTTATATATCAGATGATAAAACACGCAGTAGTTTGAAATTCGGTTTTTTAAGTCCGGGGTTCAAAACACACCTCTTTTTTATTTCTTAGACATTCTATTAGGAACTAATGATCACTTGGTTTAAGGTTAAAAGAAGTCTTCGTGGAGTAATCTGCGTGTCAAAGGGTAAAATTCGATCTGAATAGCGTGCAAAGTCTACCAGGTTGCGCTCAACTAGCGTGGTTGTACTGTCGAAAGTTAAGGCCCTAAACATTTCTCCCTCTGAGATAAAAACCAGTTCAGAAGTTGTATAATAAAAGGTTCATAATATTAAAGTTAAGCGATATTCGTTTACGGAAGCATCCCACGCAACATGCGTGTTCCACTTGTTGCGTATTTTCCCAGCTTTTTAAACAGAAGTGTGCTGTTTGATACGTTTAAAAAAAGGTTTGAAATTAAATTTAGTATACGCCATCGAAAATCCAACCATCCCTTCGTCAACCTTTTGAGGCTAGATTTCCCCTAATGGGGGTGCAGCATAGTTAGGATGCAGTAGTTACCGCGTCCCATCGAAAACAGTTAGATAGAAATTGGAGACATATTTTGTAACTTTTTATATTAACACATTAATCATTTCTTTTATAAGAAAGTAGTACATAGATGTCAGAAAAACGTTGACATCTAGTAGATTTAATTTAATAATTATACCGTTATAACCACGTTAATAGTGCCATCTTATCTTTTTGATTAGCTATTTGCTTATGTAAATATTATTAGATGAATATGGAGTCATTTTCAAACACAATAATTCAAATAAATTATACATTGGGTTTCTTAAATTCTGCATCTTATAAATTAGCATTTTACATTTTACAATGTAATAATGCTCGCCCGACCACGTTTAAGATATCACAATAATAATTCAGACTAGTCAATGAGTGAAAATCAATTAACACGAATGGAAATATCGTCACCATAGGAACGATAATAAATGCATCAATGCTGACTTGAACATGACAGGTTTCTAATTCGGAGCCAATTAATATCAGCGTCATCACTCCCACGTCTCTTATCTCCAAAATACACCGTTAAATTCGGACTAAATCGAACTACTGTTATATCACTGGCTATATCTGGACTCGTGTACTCTATTTACACTTTCGCACTTTGATCCGGTGTGCAAGTGCCTGTCCGCGACACGGGGGGAACCGACGAATAATAATTTGAAAGACAAGCCCCCTCGGCCCATTCGCACACGGCTGCTGGGTTTATCTCCATAGATTATCGCAGCCGATACCCACGAGCGTGATAGGGACAGCAACATATATTGTGTTATACAATGCACTTTGATTAAATACGAATGGAATACACTACGAAAAAAAACTCAGCTGTAGGTGGACGTGTTCGTGGGATCAATGCGTTTTTGAAATGATTTTGAATTAAATTTTGTAGCTGTTCTATCTTGTTTTTGTCCGTTTTAATAGCCAGGAGTCAAAAGCCGATGATTAGAAATAGATGTAGTATCAACAATTTTCTAATTATAATAGCAAGTGAGTGTAAGCAATTTGCGTGGGTGTAAGGACAGGGCTGAAAATAGACGACGTTGGCATCGGTTGCTTGCAGTGCTACTGTGAGGATGATCTGTTCGCGTCCGACTGTCCGTCCGGTTGGAATTCAAGAATTATTTTAGACAAAAAATAGTTTTATGACAATCTCAACTTAAGAACAAATGTTCTCATTCAAAGAGCTACTGCTTTCGACACAAAATAAAGTATGCTTTTTGTAATTATTTTTCCATGTGTTGGATTTTTTTTAAATGTTTCATACCAAATCATGAATTATCCTGTAATTCTAATAAACCAACATGAACCCTTTCTAACTTCATCGTTAGTATAATGTTTACACAGTGTCATAATAAATCGTGTGGAGAGTGCAGAGTGAACGGTACGTAAGAAAATGTTAATGGAGCAACAGAATTGGGTAACGATAACGCAAGGTTGACACGACGTGGACGCAGCTCGACGCACCTGGGTGCAGCGAGTGGGCGACCTGAGCCTATCTCCACAACCACGTTTTGAAATACACAACAGAATCAAGAAATAACGAGACAGGGCTTGATAACGTTGAAATATTCTCCTCTATTCACGACGCGTATGCACCATACATCACACCGAGATTAGGACTATGGGTAAATTAATGTTTGGTTCCAATACCGGAAATGCAAGAAACTTTCCGCGTAGAGAAATTTTCAGATTACGATCGGAATATTTAATACTGAACATTCGATTTGCATTATTTTATTGACATCCATATGGAATTAAGACACGTGAGGGGTCTATAATTTAATGGATCTACATACTTAGAATTGTCCGCGCGAGAACCGGTCCACTTAAAATGATATTATTGACGTGGGTAAGAGTACCACAACATGTCTGTTGCTCTAGGTTTGTTCGGTGGGTGCGTTGTCGTCTGTGGTTTTTACAAGAACCAATGAGTTTAGTTGTAAATATCCGTAGTAATGTTGAGGAAATTTACGTTATTTTCTCAATACGACACACTCGGTTTTTCCCAGAAACTTAGAAATATTATTATAATGCGATTTGTTAGATTTTGATTTCTTTCTTAGAAGGACAGACAATTTCAAGAATATTTCACCTATAGTTTGCTAAGTGTGTCTGTTATAAAATATTGTATGTGGCACTATCAGGTTTCGACTTTATATCATAAAGTTTCGCTTAGAAATTTCATTTCTCTGACCAACAGGTTATTAGAAAATTATATGAATCATTCATTTTGTAAAGTGCAAAACATACTCCAGAGAATAAGCTTCATAGGCGAGACAAAATTTTGCAGATTTTATCATAATAATATGTATCTATTTTCATGTCTATTTCTAAAGTCTACTTTCCTCACATAAACACTTATTAATTTATAAACACTTATTAACTTTAATAAAGTATCTTATAAACTTTAGTAAACCGTATTAAATTATAATAGTTGTGGCTTTTATATGGAGTAGGATATGATTGTAATAATATTTTCGACTATGAAAAATAATAATGAAAATTTTGTACGTCCTCTCTTTCGAAGTCGGTATAATTTTTTTTTTGTAATAAACGCTATAATAAACGCTTTCTACACTCATAGCCCCACATTAGGATTTTCACCTGTGTCGTGGGTGCCATGGACATACAAAGACGAATACACAAACACTTAAACCCAGAACAGAAATCTAAACTCATTATTTACATTTCTGCCTGGCCGGGAATCGAACTCGGGACCTACTGCGTGTCAGACCGGTATGGTGACCGCTCCGCCATGCGGGTCGTTATTATATCGT
>DWNE01000100.1:0-39057 GCA_018249875.1 Cecropterus toxeus
TAAGAAAAAAATATTGTAACTGACAATTTGTAAGTGCCCCCGTAGGCCTATGCAAAATAAAGACATTTCATTTCACTACTTACCTACATATTTACATTTTTTGTTGCAATTAAGTAACAGACGAGCAATCAGCCCAATTGATAGTAAGTGAACATAACCTTCTAAACGCCCATGGACATCTGTAAGCAACTTCATACAGAACTATCTGAAGAGAATCACAGATGCGTTCTTACTCCCGGGGACTAAGATACAACTCATATATTATAACAGTAAGCCGATTATTAGGGTTCCGTACCGTATTACTACTACTACTAAGACTTCGCTGTCCGTCTGGCCGTCTGTCTATCTGTCTGTCCCCAGACCGTATCTTAGGAACCGTCCGTCCGTTTCAACTGTATAGCTATCAGCTAGACAGTTGAAATTCTCACAGATGAGTTATTTCTGAACAAATACAATAAATAGTTAACGGAGGCTCCCATACAACAAAACTGATTGTATTTCCATTTTTTATTGATAATGGTAGGCATAGGCAATCCTACGTGCGCGTGTCAAACTACTAAGAGTTATTTATTACAATCAGGAAACTGTTCATATAGTATATGTAGAAAGTTCTGTACGCAATTGTTTGTTGTAACACTCGCGGCGTGTAGGCGTAAGGTTTATGAGTTTCCCTTGTCTCTCATTCGTTAAAAGACTGACTTCTGACTATATCAAGCTTTGTAGACTATATAACCTTTAGCACGAGTTTATCTTGTTTCCTCACTACATTATTTGTTTTATTTTGCCCATTTTTTTATAAATATGAGGTAGCAAACGAGCAAGCAGTCCACCTGTAAACCTTATTATTGTTATCTTTTATGATTTAATTTACGACTGAATATCGATGAACTATTAGGATTGAGGTTTGTTTTCTTCCAAGAACTGAGATATGAATATGTGATGTTTCCATGATGTCCGAACGCGTGATGCAAAACGAAGTCGGTTAATAAAAGAGAATAACGGCACCTATGAAGAAACATGAAATCAAATTCATGTCACCTGTCTCTTTGGCAGTTGATTTTTTGAAGACATGTCGGGTAGTAATAAATTACCGTCTGTTTCAAGGGTGAAAGAAAACGACGTGATATATACCTGCGTATTTTTGTAATATTCCTGAAGGATGACTACAGTAGCGAGCAGCGAGCAGTCCAGTATATATAGTGTCATAGACATAACATGCATGAGTAAGTTACCAAAAATTGGTTTCTACCTGAACATTGTCAGCTATTTATTGACCTACTGCTGGGCTCGAGTATCCGCTTGGATTGAGACAGATTTACGCCGTACAACGCGCTGGCCAAGTATGGATTAGTAGATTTAAAGCACCTTTGAGTATTTTTTTTTTTTAGAGAAGTAGACTTCGCTGGCCTAGTGAGAATTAGTAGGTTAAGTTAGTCTACCAATTAACTTTTCAATGGTGCATCAAGCACCATTGAAAAGTTAATTGGTAGACTTCACACTAATGGTGATGATTAATAATATTAAGACATACAATTTTAGTAAAATATACCTTTATCAGGGCAAAATAAATTATACCAAGATTTGAGTGTAGAAGATAAGTGAATATAAATAATGGTTTTATTGAAAACATTATCTCTAAAAAAATAAAGAAACAAATCAAATGTGATAAAAAAGAAATATAAATTGCCTATAAACTGAAACCTTTAGTTGTTTTATTTATTTAAGCAACAACTGATTCGTAACAATTAACGTTACATCAAATTGGAATTATTACTAAGCTTGTGAATAACCTTCATAACATCTCAGAATATTACTTGAGCTTCATTTAGTCATTATCGTATTTTTATTCAAAGCGCGAGCGGTAAATCGTGTAAGTATTACCGAAATATTTGTTAACTTATAAAAAGTTCCGTTTTCAGACCATTAGTTTGTAACTTTTATGACTGAAATGAACCCTATTAGAGGATCGTAAGATCATTACATAAAAACCAATCTTCTTTTTATGTACTCAGTGGGTGCTTTGAGAAAGATATTCTAGAAATTTAGCAGCAGATAAATGTCGGCATTTGTATTATGCATTAATAGCACTTTAGCGCGTGTTTCGATATACACCGAGTTTATTGAAATATGTTTCAATCTTCTCGTAAGAATTCGCTGGTAACCCATTACGAGACGTAAGTATACTTTAATAAAATAATTCTGTATTTTTCTACAAATTATGTAAAATTAAAGATTTTTTGAGATATTTTATCGTTGTTCATGGTCATCATCAAGGTCAAACATTTGTTGTTTATTTTACGTTGAGTTATTCAAAAGTAAGTTAGATGTGGCTCGAGGGCATTCTTCAAGTAGGACAGCCTGGACTAGATTCTTGTAAAATAACTAGCTTTTGCCCGCGGCTTCACTCGCTTTAAGAAGTATTTTTGAAGTAGTTGAGTAGAATTGATCAAAATCCTTTCTTAGCGAATGCCTACATCATAACATCTACCTGCATGCCCAGCCCGATTCGTTCAGTGGTTTTGGGCTGTGAATTGATAGTCAGTCAGTATGTCAATTGATAGTCACTATGTCAGTCAGTATATTTAAATTCTGATACTAATAGTATGAGTATTACTTTACGATTTATTGAACTTATTATTATTAGAAAAACATGCTACAATCACGTCTTTAACACTATCTTTAGCAACAGAATATACGTGGAAAATGAATAATACCTGTTCGACACCTGTAAAATGTACAGTAAGTAGAATGATGAACAGACTCCATCTTTCAAACTTATATTGGAAAACTTGAAGCAAAGTGCGGAGCAGTGTAACTGTTTCCGAACAAAGCTGTTGTTGATAAGACATTGTTCTTAATAGAAATATTAAGTTAACGTTAATACTTACGATAACTGTATTTTTACCTCACTGCGTCTGAAGGACGGTTGTGTTTTTCGAGCGTATGTATGTATGTTTGTTTGTATGTATGTCTATTTCTTTGGTACGCGCAACAGCGTTTGGGCTTGACGGATTATGACGTATGACATATTACTAGAATCGTCTCAGTTTGCATAGTGACAAAGGCTATATAACTTTTAAAAATGGCGCCTGGAAATAGTGGAAAAAGGGGGGGAGGGAGGTTTCTTTTACTATTACGTCAATATGGACAATATCAAATGGAAGCTAATAAATAGACCTATCATACATATGTTTTGCCAAAAAACTCATATACATAAGCGTTAAATAAAAAATACATCGTTAGGAATAAGATAATTACCTACAGATTAAATTCATTACAATTAATTATTACGGAGCACCTGAACTCGTTTCAAGGCTCTCTTTAAATTCTGTAAATTTAGTATTCAAAGCGTTTATCAAATTTAAGCATTTCTTTGTGAGTGGCGCTCGTGAAATTAATGCGGTTTCCAAATGTTGAGAAGCATTTTGTTTTAATTCTTTCAGTAAATTAAGTAAGCAGTAAACAGTTTTTACGCAACTGTGTCAAAAGGAGTATACCGTTTTTCGAGTCCATGACTGTAGGTATATCATTTCTTGGCTTGGAATTAACTTAGTAGGGAAAAGGATTTTTTTTATTATCATTTTTAATCAGACTGAAGTAGTAAGCAAGCATGCAGCCCAGCTGATGGTAAGTGGTCACTGCCGCTCATGAACATCTGTAGCAAATTCATATAGGCACGTACGAGGACGGCAGTAAGCACTTACCATCAGGTCACGCTTTCTACACTCATAGCCCCACACTAGGATTTTCTCCTGTGTCGTGGGTGCCATGGATACACAAACACGAATACACAAACACCCAGACCCAGAACAGAAATCCAAACTCATAATTCATATTTCTGTCTGGCCGGGAATCGAACCTGGGACCCACTGCGCGTTAGAACGGTATGGTGACCGCTCGGCCACGCGGGTCGTCAAAAATAAACCGGATTTCATTTTATTACAAAAAAAATTCGTTGAATTAGAATAAATTCGTTTACCAATTCGCACTTGGCCAGCGCAGTGGACTATGACCTGACGACATTGAGAGAAGACCCGGTTCCAGCAGTAGGTAAATAATGGGTTGACGATGATAATAAATTTAACTAATTAAAGGACTCAGTTCCGGAGGTACTACCGTCACACCTATTTTTGCATAGTAATGCCTTTTAGTTTGAAGAGTAATAAGGAAAACACACATATCCGAGGTGTACCAACTCAGTCTTCGGGAGTAGCAATGCATCTGTAGTCGATCTGAAGATGGATTCTAATCTTATTTGGGGCTGATTAAAGACGGCCACGAGCGGCAGTAACCGCTTGCCGTCATGTGGACATGCTCGTTTACTACTTCAATAAAAACAAAATCAAGTGCTTACAGTTCCTATGCTTGCAGAGATGGTTCTCGGTGGGTTCAGAAGCGTCACCCACGCCGGCCTTATTGTAGGCCTTTACACGGAACTGGTAGATCATCTTCTCCTTCAAGCCCTCCACCTTGGCTTCAGTTTTGGTGTCTTGCGTTTTAAGGACCTGCAAAATAAATGAAATCAGTCTTATTGCTAGACTATATACTTATTCAAAACTCTATGCTAATATATAAAAGACTGTTCACTCTGGCGATTCTTCGAATACCGGTGGGAGAAGGGAGGATTGACCAGTCATAGTTACGCTTTCAAAGACTTGATTTGAGGAAAGGGACTTCCGATAAGAAAGACGTGGTATTAGAGATTTTCGAACGGACTCAGGTGCTCCTATTTTTGAAATCATGTCACTGACAGATGGACTTAAGTACTTACATTCAGATATGAGATTTGGATTTCGAGAGGGAACTAGTAGGGAATTAGCCATACGTTTTTTACCTTAATAAAAATAATAAAAACTCTAGAAGGTCATTAAATTCCAATAGAGATTCCACTGTACAGCTGGGTGCAACATCTTATTCATATCTTATAAGCGACTACAACGGGAGTTCCAGTTTACTTTAATCCTTGAGAGACGTCCTTACCTCAACCCAATCGGCTGTGAATTTGTCCTTCATCTCGATGACGTAGCCCATAACTGGTCTGCCACCGTTGTCTGAAGGCGGCTCCCATTGCAACGTGACTGACATGTTGTCGTAGTCCGTAATGGTAGGTTTGCCTGGTGCCTTGGGTGGATCTGTAAAACAATGATAAATGTAGGTATCCATAGCAATTAATATGTGATACTATGAAATTAATACATATGTTATTGGAAATGTAACAATTATGGATTACAATATTTATTGATGTTTACGTCTGGGATCTGTTATATTAGTGACAAAACTGTTTATTGGTATCTGTCATAATAGTGAGAATATCAGTCTCTACCACTGATTCTGAGTCTGAAATCCAAAATATTTTGTGGATGTGCACTGATTAACTATGTAAAAGTTACCTATTTTAATAAAAAAATTGATACAGAAAGTGTTACTTCAGAGCCAAAAAATATCTAAAACAAATATACACTTCGTAAAGTTCATCATGAATGACAAAAACAAGAAACTATAAATAGTTACAAAAATATTATATACAAAAATTTACCGTAAGGATTCTTCGCAACAATGAAGCCATCTGTCTCCAGTGGCTCCGATTCACCCTCCTTGTTGACAGCGCGTACCCTGAACTTGTACTTGTGGTTCGGAGTCAAGCCCTTGACCGTGAACTCGGTTGGCTCGGGGCCAGTTTCACCGCAGGGTACCCAGTTGCCTGTGTCCTGTAAAAAATGTTAACGTAAATATCAAAGTTGCCCAAAGCAATTGAAATAGTTGCTAAGTACAATGAGTTTGGTTTGTCCGAAGAGGTACAACCGCCACACCTATTTCTAAACAGTTGTTGCGTTTTAGTGAAAGGTACAAACTTTCACTAAAACGCAAGTTTCCGAATCACTTTAATTTGACCGGCTTATTCGTCGATGATACTAACCCAAAGTAGATAGAACCCCGGTAGACTAGTCCTGAGACTAATCTAACGAGGTTTAAAAACCTGAGACTAATTTAACGAGAACTAAAATATAAAGTTGCTTACAGATGTCTAAAGCTGGCAGTGATAATCAAGAAACGTTTGCTACATTAATCATAAAAAACTACTTAGACGTTAATTGTCCCCGCCTGATTGGCGTAGCGGTCACCAGACCGGTCTGACATGCAGTGGGTGCCGGGTTCGATCCCTGGCCAGACAGAAATGTGAATAATGAGTTCAGATTTCTGTTCTGGGTCTGGGTGTTTGTGTATTCGTCTCTGTGTGTCCATAGCACCCACGACATAGGAGAAAATCCTACTGTGGGGCTATGAGTGTAGAAAGCGTTTATGTTTGTTATGTTTATGTCACTATAAATAATTAAGGTTGTATAACATAATACCTAAATGACAAACAGTCACCAATAATTGAACATTTAGTTCGAACGAATATACAATATCCCTTACTCCGACAGAAGTAAATAAGTGAATTTAGGATCGTAATATAAAAACCGTTTTATGATACATACCATGTCCATCTTCTCGAGAGTGTATCCACTGATGTCTGAACCTTGCCAGTCATCGGGTTTCTGCCATTTGACAGTCGCCTTTTCGGCACGGATGTCGACAACCTCGATTGGACCATTTGGACGGTTTGGTTTGTCTAAATACATAAATAAAATGAATGTAAAACTAAGATAACAATCGTGCCCAACCATGGAACAGCAGGTGTATAACATTGACGCAACTATATTCAATAATTAACATTTGATAATTAAATCATCTGTATCAAGCTTCAATTCATCACAATCATTTAGGTTTTTTATACTCTTATTTAATATAACGGTAGCTACAATTTCATAAAAAATACCGTATAGAAACTAGCAAAACTTGTAGTATGTAGTAATTGAACGTAAAGGAGTACTTTAATTGGTAATAATTTATTTTAGATAGAAGGTGAGATGCAAACTAGATATTTCTTACCCAGGACAACAACGTCGCCAATGCTCTCGCATGATCCTGACGAGTTGGTGAGGAGCAGCTTGTACTTCCCGCTGTCGATTCTTGTGGTCTTTCTGACCGTGATGACTGTGTTCCTCTCGTACTTGTCGATAGTGATGCGGTCACCGTCATCTTTGATTTCCTAAAGTTGTATATAAAGTTAGATAAACTGAAGAATGTGAAGGCGTGTGGCTTCATTCCTTGATGGTGGTATTATTCATCGAAATTATGGACGCAAATTATGGATAATAATATTAAAATAATAAACTTCCAACCATAACAATCGTATGACTTTCATGTTCCGATAAAATCTTTAGTAATAATGTCCTGAAGTCTAATAAATGTAAATGGGATAAATTAATAATGTGTCATATACCCATCAAAGAACATATGATCAAAATTCGAAAGCATACCGTCTAGTGCATAGTGATAGTCATACATATTACTCGTATAATAACTATTGAATGGTGTTAAATCGTAACAGTAGAGACATGACATGTTTTGTAATATTGTGAAGATATGTTATTAAGAACAGATAACAAATTTCTATTTCATAAGCCAAATAACAATAAGTCCCTTCTACGTCATAAAGGTGCTGGTAATAAAGTTGTTTACAGAAATAACTAATAGAGCAACCATTATTAAAAAAATTAAAATTTTGATAATCTGTAAAGATGCATTGTTGAAGTGGCTGTTTGGTATGAACAATTACAATATTTCTGGAATAGTGATGCAATGTAAATATGTGTTATAGTAATATCATGTTGTTTATGACTATGTGAACAGACTTTGATTTGATGTCGTTAGACTAGAATAAAATGTATAATAGTGTCTAATCTACAGGTAAAATTAAATGCATCTTTACAAATAAGACTAGCAGAAGTCATTAATTAACAACATCTAAAGCGCATACGCCGTCTAAACAGCGCGAGTTATCATGTTCTTAGCGATTTATTTTTAATGCCATGTTTGATTGAATTACTGTTTTAAATAATAGAATTAATAACATGTTTGAAAGAATAAATGTAAGAACTCGTAATTCAATTAAACATGATAATGCTGCGAAGTATTCTTGTAGTTATGTTAGCACAGTTCATGAGTGTAGAACAGAATAGTTTGTTTGAGTAAATGTTTAGAACATTATCAGATACAACATTTATTTTTCAACCATCTAACCTTCTCAGTGTACGGCTTTCCTCGTCTCTTTTTTGGACAAAATAAATAAAGCATTAATAAACATTTTCTTTGATATAACTATCTATTATGTGTGATTCAATGTTTCTTTTATTCTTTTCAATTTGTGTATTACTACTTTCTATCACAACTATTTTATAATTGCTAAGAGTAATTCATTTACAATAGCTGTAGGTTTTTAAAAAATAACTGAACCAATTTTTATAATTACCTCTTCTCCTCTGAACCATTTGACCTCTGGTTCAGGTTCACCACCGTATTTGATGTCGAAGGTAATAACTTGGCCCTTTTTGATGATAATACTCTGGACACCCTCACCGATGATGTAAGGTTTGACTGTAATGTAAGATAATGGCATTAGTCAAATTCTAAATTAAACATAATATGTTCGTCTTGAAGTTAAACAAATAAAACCTTTTTTTCTTTATATTTTATAAGTAAAAGTTCTTTGATTGCCACAACAGTAGACTAAATCTTAACTATTACGTTACATCAACACTTACCAAATCTGCACTTAGCAATAATAGGCTTAGTGCTGTCACTAGGTTCACCGGGTCCAGCTTTGTTGATAGCGCGAACCCTAAATTCATATGTGCATCCTTCTTTAAGTCCATCTTGAGTGGCTGATAAGGCATCTCCAGGTACTTCCTTTCCTTGTACCCAGTCTTTTCCAAACTTCTCCTGTTAATATAAAATTCGATTAATGTTTGTAAAAAAATGCTTAAATTGTTTGTCTTGGTCAGGTAATCCTTGCGTAACGATGCGTTAATTTAATTGACCAGGTTAGTGTTAGGTAGATTTTTGAAAATATTATGTACCTTATATTCGATGACATAGCCAGTGATTGGTGCTCCACCGTCGTTATCCGGCTTCTGCCATTTGAGGTCTGCATGATCCTTGTCCCAATCGGTGAGTTCCACATTTTTGGGTTTTGAAGGTTCGTCTGAAAAATATTTGTGTTATTAACACACGACTTCATAATAATTGCCAATACTATTGTAAGTTTAACTTTATACTAGGTATACATACCCCATGGATCCTTAGCCAAAACAGGCTTAGCAAAGACACCGGGTTCACTAGAACCGATTTTGTTCACAGCACGAATCCGGAACTTATAGGTCTTCTTAGCCACTAAATCTTCTATCTTGACCTTGGTTGGTTCTCCATGTGCAACTTCAGCTACGTTGTCCCAACCAGCTTTAAGAGAAAGATCCTGAAAATATAAAAAATATATAATGTATTTTGCGTTACAATTACATTAGTGTAGATTTTCATTTGATTCTGATAATTTCATTAATTCTGATTTGTATGCATTTGTATGTTTCGCACCTAGAATTACTAATTATCTCTGGGAATTATTTACCTGTCTCTCAATAACGTATTTAAGGATGGGTGATCCACCATCGTCTTCAGGAACTTTCCATGAAACAACACATGATGTTTGGAATACGTCGCTAACTTCAACATCACGTGGAGGTGTAGGTGCACTCTGCATTGTAATGGTAACATCCTTGGAGTCTTCGCCTTGGGCGTTGGATAACTTGATTTGGTATTTGCCGGACCCTTCTCTAGTCGGTTTCTTGATCTTAAAGAGGACCTTCTCCTGTTCAACTACAGCCTCGATTTCCTTATTCGGAAGTGCCTTACCATCCTTGAACAATTTCGCTTCGATTGGTGTCTGTCGGGTGCCGCTAACTAAAAACGATTAAACAAATATTTGATCATACTTTTACTCTATATAATTATGTTGATTACTAAGAGGACAATACCTTAAATAATCAAATCATATAAATTTCCTTTTTTATAATGAGGTAGTAATAATTGCATTTCATTAGACTTAACGCCTAAATATCGTCTTTAATGATTTTTTCGCCATAATTAGTTTTTTTTAACTCCCCACTTTAGATTAATTGTATGTAATTATTACAATGGTCATAGTGTCCATAGTCGCGACATTTATGTTCTGTTGTTATCTTTTATAAAAATATATTAACAAACTCACTTTTATATGGCACCTCGATAACAAACGGATGTCCAGCAGGCCCGAAGAACTCGTCTGGGCATTCGATTGCGGGCTTAGATTCACCCTTCTTGACGCTGAGTTTACAAGACGAGCTCAGTTTGCCAGACTCGCACAAAATCTCGCCGTCGTCTTCCATTTCCACTTTGTTGAAGATCAACTGGTGTTTGCCACCTCCCAGATTCTTGATCTCAATTCTGGTAATAAAACATGTCAACGTGAGCTGTTAATTGGTTACATTGTCGTAATTTTTTAAGTTATTTTTGTGGCATTTGTTTTTTTTTTGTTGTAAAACTAAAATATATTTAACTTACTCGGTCATACAAATTCAAAAATTTATCAAATTGTTGAAATACTAGTAAGGAATAGAAATTATGAAAAAATATTGCAAATATTTTTAATTACTATAATTTCAAAGTATTACAATGATAATTTTAGACTACTCTATAAATATACAAGAAAAATTAATTATACCTTTCGTTAGGCACAATTGGCTGTCCATTGAAAGACCATACGGCCTCCGCAGTTTGATCCTGGAGTTCTACTTCTAGAACAACCTTATCCCTCTCAATTGCTTCGGTGTCCTTCAACTTCTTGTTGAAGCGATTCGAGTCTAAAAAATACACATTGAATATAATATGCTTCATTAATTATTTTTTTTCTAGATTATTTATCACGTGTGAGAACGCTTCTAGACTTTTTTTAAAACATACATTAACCTTACTAACTATAAGTATTTTTTTATATTTTTTACACTCAAGTCCTAAAATTAAAATACAACAGCTTCAACCCGAATGAGATGATTTAATATGAGTATAAGTTATAGAATATCGATTATAAAGTGGAACTTCGTCTAGGTCTACTAACTTCAGACAATAGCTCGTAAGCCAATCCCAGTCTGAATACAGGTTTCTAAGAACATGGCCACAAACATTAATATTGATTTAATTAGAATCTTGAAAAGATCAGGACATTCAATTTTTATTTACTATTAAGCCGTTTAAGATAATTAGTTGCCATTTTGACAAACCAGTTGTATTAATTTTTAAATATCAATTCATGTTACGCAACTGTAATAATTTAATTATGTATAGAAATAAATGAAGCTAATTCGAGCTATGTATCTTTTCCTGAACATAAAGACGATAACTATTTATAAATCGTGAACTTACAATTGACGATCAATTCGCAAGCGGTCTCATCTGCGTTGCTGACACACTTGAAGTTGCCAGCATCTGTCACCTTGGCGTCCTTGATCACTACCTTTCGTTTCCGTCCTTCCTTTACTATCGAAATACGCTTATCTGCCTTCAATGGCTGGTCATCCTTGAACCTGTTAAAAATAACATTTTACATAATACTTACAACTGACTAAATATTATACTTTTTCTTGATATTTATCATGCCCTTCTTTGCTTTGACGACTAGCTATCGCTTCTCTATGTCAGGAGAATATCTTAAGTATATTCTCCTTTTGATACCAGTTAGGAATGTTTTTTATTTTATTTTTTATCATCATTAAATCATAATTACCATTTCACATCACCAGCAGCATCATCAAGCTCGCAAAGCAGCGTAATCGTATCTTTTTCGATGGCTTGTTGGGATTTAAGTACCTTGGTGAATTTGTATGGATATTCTGAAAATAAACGTTATGATTTAT
Organism: Cecropterus toxeus; assembly: GCA_018249875.1. NCBI lineage: Eukaryota > Metazoa > Arthropoda > Insecta > Lepidoptera > Hesperiidae > Cecropterus > Cecropterus toxeus. The sequence goes on from DWNE01000100.1 coordinate 11,829, forward strand.
TATTGTTATAACTACAATGAGATTGACATATATATTGTCTTAATGTGAGGCACTCACCAATAATCTTCACCTCAGATTCAGTTTTATCTGGCTGCTTTTCAATCTTGCAAGTGTATTTGCCAGCGTCCTCAAACTTGGCTTTCTTAATGATCAGCTTGCAAATACCAGACAAATCTTTAGAGATCTGATAATCATCACCTTCTTCCAACTTTGTTTCGCCCTTCCACCAGGAAACAATAGCCAGACTGTTAGATACAGTACACTCGAGAACAACTTCATGTTTAGTGTAACCAGTCAGGGTCTTCTTGAGTGGCTTAGTGAAAGTATACGTTGGATCAGGTTCAATAACTTCTAAGAACGCTGTGCTTGAAATACCACCGATTTCGATCGTATATTTACCCGTGTCTTCGACTTTAGGGTTCATGATGATCAGCTTGTATGAGTCTTGTTCGTTCGTCATCTTATACTTCGAGCCAGGGAACAGTTCCTAATCACACAATTTACACATTTTTTAAATCATATCTTACATCCATTTACTCATTTGATAAAATGCAAGTAATAAGTACACCAGAAATATTATATATTTACAATAAAAATTGCTTACGTCTGAGCGGAAGAGCCACTTCGGTTTCGCATTTGGCTTCGTGAAAATGGCTTCGAATACCACCTTCTTATCCTTGCCTTCCTTGGCGGTTTGATCTACGAGGGGCTTCAAGAAAGATTCTTGTTTCTGAAACGCATGTCCGGTGACAAATTAATATACCTGTTTCAGATCAAAAAATCTCTGTGCAATAACAAAAAAGTGCTCTTCAGACAAAAGCTAAGTGCTAACCATTAAGTAACCCCAGATCCACATCTTATCACTTTCGACAGTGATTCAATGTAAATATAAATCAAATGCATTAAAATCAACGAAAATATAATGTGGTAACCGAGGCGTTAGATCAATCAGCCATTCTTCGTCATGATCACCCGTCACTTCAAACACCATGCTACTGTACAGACATTGGAATTTCTTTATTGACATTGAAGAGATGTGCAAAGGTGGACGAATCTAAAAATTGTACTAGCAGTGTTCAAGAGCTATGATATTTTAAAAACAAAGAATAGGTTGTAGAATTGACTGTACTGTAAATAGACACATATTCTTCATTTTTTAATATCACATACACGCAATCTTGAAACATTGAAGACACTGTGCATAACATCACCGGTGCGTTGTGCATCTCTAATAATATTGTGTGTGCGGAAGAAATCGCTTTGAGAATAGATTGAAATAACAGTATACAGTTGTGTGCGTTTAAACAATACGAGGTGACTTCATCAATTTTAATTGATCGTCCAGTAAAATTTAAAAAAATACTTGCACTAATTTGAATTGTGAAGAGTTCAGTGTAGAGTATTTGAGTCTCATAGTTTCAGAACAGTACTTGTATGATACATGTGATATTGTTACAATTTTTTATAACAAATATTTTATATAGTACGTATAAGATCGCTAAAGGTAACGAAATCTCTGTTTTTAAAAGCCAAGTTGAAATTGTGTAAATTTATAATTGTATCACTGTTTCAGATTTTCATGAATTAGTGCAAGATGTTTACGTAAAAATCTTGCTGGACAGTTTTAATGCTGCTGTGTACGTAAGACGTGACTCTCGTGCGACAAGTAATTGCATTGAGTGGTACATTTCAAGATGCATTGTGTCGTCTAACGACGAAATGACGCATAACGTTCGGTGTCAAACCTCGTTTCTTTTGAACGAGTGCAGCACCGGCCAATCCGGAATCAGTTCCGCGAGAGACGGTCTTCTACTATGGGATCTCTACAAAATATCCACAAATCCTTAGTCAAATCTTTCACGGTACCAAAAAGTATACTAGATTTTGGGATTCCCAAGGAAAAAGTCAACGTCTTAATACTATGAAATGTATGTGTAAACTACGTGTACGCGTAACTGTTGGACAAAGTAAAGAAAAAACATGTGATACACTGGCTTCCAAAAAGTCTTAAATTTAAGTTTTAGCCAGCACATCTAATGTAAATAAAATTCCAAAATCTGCAACACCGGATGCATCAGCTGGAATTAATAATGGTGTAAATGAAGAGAAATCAATTTTAAATGACGTGATAAAGCTCTTCAATTCGACGTCACAAGTAAACCTGTAAATAAATATAACTAAGAACAATCCAAAAGAGAGTGAACCATCACCCGATTCATTCCACTTACATTCCCTGTAAATGAAGTTAAAGAAGAAACGTGAAGTGGTGATACAAAAACCTTGTGCAAGTTATTTTAAAATTCATTGTTTATGCAGTTTTTATTTAAATCGCCCTTAAGTAATGGTCTTCTACTATAACTAGTGTAAATAATTGTATGAATTATTTAACCGTAGAAATAATTAAAAATAATAGTTGCATTTTTAGAGTTAAAATGAGAAGACCATCGCCTTAGAGGATATGTTTAGTTATTTTATTTATCATTTTATTTCACTCCATTATTTAAAATAGATCATCTGTCCTATTGAAATTACTTTATTCTTAACCATCAAATTGACTACATAATATTATACTTATTTTTAAATAATAAATGTGTACGATCGTTTTCAATAAAACAGAAGTCTATCAATTTATAAGATTTACTTTTATTTGTCCATTTTATCGAACCTTCGGTTTGACAGCCTCCATCAATTCGGGCCAATCAGGTATTAGTTCTGGGAGAGACATACGTCTCCTTATTTCATATATACCCTAGAATCGATAGCAGATGTTATATATATACGTTTTCTAATGTGTTTTCTGTTTTGTGGTTCCAAGCTATGTTACTAGTAAGCCATGTTGAAGAGTTTTTAAAATGCTGCTTTAAGTCGTAAGTAACAACGACTTTCATAGAGAAAGAAAGTTAAAGAAGAACGAAATTTTCAACGGAATATCAAAACTTTGGAAATCTTCAAGTAAACCGCCTCTTATTGTGCATTAGTCTGTATTGATCCTTCTCTACGGAAGTAAGAATTTTATTCACTATATTACTTTATTTATTGATGATTTTTGTTCAGTTGTTCATAATATGTTAACATTCTTTATATTACGGGTATTTTATATTGTGTGACCACATAGATTTATGAAAATTGCTCAATTGTACGTATCTAATGCTTTCTAAGAAAACCACTATGATATAACTATAGACGCTGTATATTATTTTAATACTAACATGGTGAACGGGGAATATTCTTCTCATTAACCACCAAGCCATCTTCTTGAATTTCTTCTATTACAATATATTTCATTAATGTTTAATCGCCTTGTTATAGGAGACATACCGTAATTTTATGATATGACATATTGTCAATCAGTTTAATAGTCAAATCTTTGACACACCGTTTTTTGTTAAGGTTACTAAAAAGTTTAAAGTTTCTTTCCAAACAATAAACATCTTATTTATAGAAAACATTAATAACGAATTGTTAGATATAGGTATATTTGTAAGTGGTAATGTAAAAGTATAGAGAGTCATGTAAGATGGAATGAATGAAAGTACTGTGTTCTGAAATAGTGAGGACCTTAAACCAGGACCAGTTGCAAGAGCTTCTGCGCCTCTCGGCGGGGAATCTCAACATCTCGACACCTTCCGAAACGACGACAATTTCACCCTCGTCTTCGAAATATCCAGTCTCTAAGCCCTAATAATTAAATATAACGATCATGATGCATACGATGTTTCGCAGAAATATCCTAGTACTATTACTTAACCTGATTTACCTAGGTATATAATAATGACTATCGTATGATATCAGCAATGAATGATATTTTTTAATATTCTATGCACTCTATGCACTGCGAGGGAATATTAATGGAATTGATGTTTTTCTAATTTTATAAGCAATTAAAAACATATGATGTGGTAATTTCTCAATAGAACTAATTGTTTTAAAGGAAAAACATATATTAAAGTTCGTTGAAGGTAAAGGGTTTCTTTGAATATACAAAGCAGGGAAATTTAACATAAGGTATTAAAATGTAATGGAGTAGCCAGCGATAAACCCGTATTATTAAACTCTCTATTCTACGTTATCATGCTTTGCACAAATCTTGGCATAAAGCATTATAATTATGTTTGTTCATAACTGTGTAAGCCCGATGGAGTTGTCTTTAACATTATATTTTTAATAAATATATTTATTTAAATTGTGAAACCATATTGATATAAAAACTTTATACTCAAACATAATTCATATTTCAATATAATTTCATCACATTGGTTTATTTTATACATTAGTATTAACTTTCTTAATATTATTCATTTATACATAAATTTTAAAACTTTTTTATTATAATAATTAGTAGAATTTATATCACCAACTTCAGGAATAATCTGACGTAGCCAAACTCTTATATTTGCATGTTTTACATCATCATCTATCTTCACATAGAAAAATAAAAAAAGATCTTATCTCTTACCTTTTCGACCTTCTTTAGTGCTGGTATCGGTTTTTCTGTCTCCTTGAGGTTCCAATCGGGGTCTTCCTTCTTCTCACCCCATTTGGCGTACTTCCTCTTCTTGAGCATAGCTCGGAAATCCATACCACTAGCATCTACAGACATCATGTTAAATATTTTATTTTAACTAAGTCATTATTCTTTTTCTTAACTGTTTTAAGGACCTGATATTACTGTGTTGAGAATTTATGATCAATTAATGAAAAGTAACTACGATATATGATACTTTTTGGAATATTATAGTATAAAAAACGATATCCAATTACGATAAATATACAAACAAACACTACATAAAGTACCATACATAAATTTATTACAATACGTTATTTGAACTTTTACTCTGCTTACATTTATAAGGAGTATTACTAAAATATAAAATTATGTATTAATATAATCGAAAATTAAATTTGATATAAAATTGAAAGTATTTTACCGGACACGTAAAGTTGCATTTCAGCAGAGTCTTCTCCATGGATGTTGCTGACGACAACCTTGTATTTTCCTTCATCATTAGGCTTGACTTTTCTCATGCAAAGAGTGACGAGACCAGTTTCACCATCGGTGATGAACTTGTAACGGCCACCTTCAATGATCTCCGCCACACCCTTGTAGAATTTGAACGTGGGTGCTGGGTTACCTTCCACTTGTACAGTGATGTAGCCAGTTTGATCTGTTAAAGAAACCCTCAAATTTTAGAATGTTAAACTACTATATGTTATTTAATGTGAAATACTATAAGGTGCTAAAATATTCATTCACAGAACAATATTTTTACTTTCAATCAAATCAATGATATTGAAATTTACTTATTTCTGGTTTAAACATAAAAATTTGAAAGCCGACATTTTAAAGTTACATTTAAGAAATAAACGATACCCAGAGTTATATTAATATTTCTGTCAACAGGAAATCATGCTTAGCTTCATAATGTGGTAACGATTTCACATCGTTGACATCAATTGATTACTAGCGTTAAATTATAATATCAGTTTACAAATTCTTGGAATGCATCTTCGGTCTAGTTATTGGAGCTATTTCTAAAACATCGTTCATATTATGTAAAATTATTGGTCATGGCACTTGAAACATTATGTGTACAAAGTCTTTTTATCCGACTGCGTCAGAAAAAGGGTAATTTACCCACCTTTTACCAGGTTTACTCACCTTCAATAGCAGAATAACTTTCTTGAACGTCTACAACTGGTGGACCTTCCTTGTCTCCAAGAGGCTTCAGGGGAGTGGATGGCTTATTGATAAGATCTTCCATATCCTGAATGGAAGGTCTTCTAGCATCTCCAGACTTCCTTCGCTATATTAGGAAGGTAATGTTAATAATATTTTATAACTGATTTCCTACAAAAAGTTAATCACGAAAAAAAGTAACATAGAAAATTTAAAATAGCCAAAAAAGGGTGTCAAGTTTTGCTTTATAGCACATAGTTATTATTTAATGTCAAGAATAAATTATATGTAATCGAGCATTTGAAACTAACGTTATTTTACCACATACCAGCAAAGGCAAAAAAGAGTTTAAAGTGAGCAGTAAATAATACTATTAAATTAATAACATGTTTGAAATTAGGAGACTTTCTCTTAACTTCTGATTTACTATTTATAAGTATCAATTTATACGATCATGTTACTGGTGTCTAGTTGTACTACTATAGTAATAAGTGTATTGAATGTGAAACTTTTAGATTATAATCGAAATAATATCATAATATAATTATCAGTACAACAAGATAATATCAAATGGAAAATCCCAAAATCTCACATTTTCCTTGATCCAAATGTTTGGAACGCTTCAATATTAAAGTCTCTGAAAGCCATCGAGATACCTCCGACGATTGAGAACATATTAAATTTAGATTGAAAAATTATGCTGTAACTAAATACAAGATGCATTAGTAGTATTATGACAGTTGCGCTGCATCATACGCGTTAGCCAAATGACCCGACAATGAAGATCTGGACTTCCTGATATATGTGGCGCAAGTGTTGAACGTACGCTTAGAAATAATTACATCTGAGAATTATTGTAGCTCTTTTAAAACTGATTAACTACCTCACTGATTAGAGACTTGCTTAATCATCGCAGAGTAACGATAAGCGAAAATAGCGTTAGGTATTACTACATACTTGTGACAATACCTTAAATTCTTTTATAAAAAGTTTTCGGGAATCAGTTATGTATGAGATAACAAAATAGTTACATGTCACATTATTACTATTTTCAGGCGTTTTTATATTAATTTTGTGACTAGATGTACGTATATGTCTGTATCATGATTTTGGGCCTTAAAATTAATATTATTCTTGTTTTTTTTTTCATATTTAACCGTATTTTTCTGATTCACTTGTAACTAAATAAGATTTTGTGTCGATAAAAGTAAAAAAAATATTATTACTTTATATTTACGTACGCTTTATGTTTCGTTTGGTACTATTTATTTAAAAAAAATATTATTGTATTTTTAGTCCTTTTTGTTATTATATTTAAATTGTTTCCTATTTTAAGTTAATACTCCATTTAATACTATTACTTTTATTGTGCATTATTTTTATATTAAAATTGTAATAAAACAACTATATAGCTTTACATTCGATTTAATGCACTCATCCCTAGTAGATATTATAAAACTGACTTTCATCAACTCCTACCTTGCAACCTCGGCCAAGTAATAAATTAAAGGCTACAAATATACGAGTGCATTTGCAATTAAATTTTTGAGATACCAAAGTTATAAACGGCTGGAATATTATTTCTTTCGTGTTATTATTTATAATAGTTCCTAAATATTTAAAGTCCACTACATAGTTTAATGCTACTGAAGTTTTTGGCAGTATTCGTATTACACACACAAAATTGCGTAAAACGCAAACGTAAAATTACTACAATTCCAATATTTGATATTCCAATATTCACTGGAATTATAATTCGCATGATTATAATGACAATTGGAAACAAATCGCATAACAATAAGATTATTAAGAAAAATGTGTGTGTTAAGGGATCTAAAAGAAAAAAAAAGATCATTTAAACTCAAGTCTAGAGCGTATATCGATGACTTCTTATGTCGCATATAAAATTAGACAATAGATATTCAGAAAAAAAAACACCAAAACACTTACCGGGTCAGCTTTTGGTTTAGGTACGGCAAGTGGTTTTTTTGCAACCGCTGCCATGGTGTTAAAAACATAAATATAAATCAAGATGCCACAAAATAATCAAAAACTTGTATTACTTAAATAATGTTTCTCAAAATCACAGAAATTATCACAGTTCCATCGCTAATTTACACAATCATTTCTTTCACACGAACATGAATACTTAAAGATTTACGAAAAAAAAAACAACTATTCTCATCATTCATTTTAAATTATTTCTGATTTAAATGCTTAAAATGTTTTCTAATTACTAGTTTTCGTTTAAGTGTTACACCCTATATTATTTTAAAATTCTCGATTTGGGGCAGTTCGATATAAGTCGTTCCATCTAAAAATGGGCGCGAATGTCAAAAGACTGAAGTAGGGGTCGCTCAGACATGGTCGCCTTGCTATGGTGGGGTGAGGGGAGCGCGGGTGTCTATTTGTGCACAACACAAATCAGCAGACCAATTCAATTAATTATCAGATTAAGGTGAGCCATCCATGTGGTGTGTACTTGGATGCCGCTGTTAACATATGTGTGAAGTTGTCGTCGGCCGATATCTGGAGTACTTTCCACGGTAATTTTGGCCGTAAGGAAGCGTAAAACCGTTAAGACGGTTAGACGAAAAGCAGCGGTAGCAATTCATCAACTTTTAAATACGCTTGTTTTCTGAATTTAACAGCAACAAGGAGGTGGATCAGGAAATAAATAATTTCGTTTGGCTTAGGAAAAAGGTCGTGCAACAATATTGACATCAAGTAGTATTATAAATTCATTAGAAATAATTAGATGTCGTGGTTTGACGTTGCACTCTGTTATTGTACCGACAAGATTGAGTGGTTGCGTAAGATGTTCTAAAGATTGATTGGCATACGGGAATACATTCTTATAACTCAAACGATTGTCAACACTGGCAAACCGAGCTAACCTCGAATTTTCCTCGCATCGTTAACGAGGCGACCATTTTGATAAACATTGTTGACAGATCTGATATATAGTTCAATTTACTAGAGCCGTTACCGCACTCTCTTTTGAAGCGGTAGATAATATGTCATGCGGTAAATCATTAAAATCAAACGTATATCTTGGACCTAGTGATAAATCTTTTCTTGGAAATACTATTGGTTTAACCACCTAGCAACCATTCGTTAATGTAGTTTCAGTTATTTTTGCTTTTAAGCATGTGTTATCTTAACTCAAAGGTACATTAGCTGATATAGTAATGAATGCTTGGAGCTGATAGCCAATACCACTTGGATCTATTCTCCTGCCAAATGTTCCTGTGGCACCAGTATTGTGATCAGCTCACAGCAAGAATCATCGACCCACGCACGTCACATAAAGTATTCTCGTCTCCATCACATCTATCAATCACATTCTGTTCTATTTGTAGCAGCTGTTGTTTACAATAATTAAATTTTTCAATAAAACTTAAAACGTTAAAGTTATGTAGCTAGGCTTCTTCAGGGATTCTGAATCTTTTTTTGACTTCAAGCTTTACTTGTAGCTTATTATAGCTTTACTTACTGAATAATAATCATCATCAATACCAAGAATATAAATTTCTAAACCTTATTAGGACACGAGCATGTGTCGACATGGAAATAATATATCAAGAAGTCAATTATTTTAGTAGTACCAAAGTAGGTACCCAAAAACTAGTTTCATACTTTATGTTATTAGATGTTTTCGTGTCAAAATTAAACTTAAATTTATTTAAATTACTCAGCAATACAATTTCAACAAAAGGCATATGTGATGAACTGGTATAGTCATTGTACAAGCTTGCCAGTCGAGTATTATTAAGGACTGTTGTCCATTAAATCATATGACAGGTGAATTCGTTGAAGACATATGTCTTTTTAACAATACAGCATTACGATCATAACTCACGTTATCTGACAACTCGCGGTACTTGAGGGTTGTAGATTTAAAGTTCACCTTGATAGGTTCTTGGCCTAATTCTTTGGGCCATATTTATAAAAGTAGCCATCAATCATTGAATCCCATCATCTTAGCTCTTTAGATTGTGATATATTTAAAACTCCAAGAATCGGAAGAAATTAGGCGCCTAGAAATTTCGCGCTCGAAATAGGACTCGACAAGGCGCCTTTAATAATAGTATTACATATTATTAGTGTAGACTAAATTATTTGTCAATGTCAATTTAAATTGGGATCAATAGATCACTCATAAAGAATTTATAATTGATTTTAAAAGCCAAGATGCAACTTACAAACCTTGTCATTTATCTCTCATCAATAAGATATTGCTTTCTCTGCGTGATGAAATTTAACACTGGCATTGACTTCATGCCAATTATATGTATTTTTTTTAAGGAAGTATCTTTCCAATATATCATATTTTAAAAATATAATAAATTGAATTTTTTGGGACATACTTTCACTATTTTGGGTCGTATTATTGACCATGACAATGACGTGGTTTATTTTCTAAAGATATCTAGAGTTGCATTATTTGCGTCATGGAGACAAATTTTGGCACTAATCTATATTCATTGGTTGATAATAATAGAATCTTTGTTTAGAATCCGATTCTAAATTGGTTTGATTTATAATCGTTCATTACAACATAATTGGACACGACAGTGCAATGGAATTTCAGTATATACATATAGTTACGTTTCCAGATGTTTTGTGGCATCTTAACGAAGGTTAGTTACTTTGTCAAACATAATAATCAAGTTTTATTACAAAAGTATTTTAGAGGAAAATAATAAACATAAAATTGGTTTTATAGAAAGATTTTTTTTTCAGGAACAGAAGATCGTTAGAAGACAAACATGACAATAATTATTAGGAAAGTGTAGGTTTAGATGGCTTTTTAATTGTCGGATGTTTTGTAAATGCAGTTAGGTGCTTCCGAAAATTTAAGATTTATTATTATAAAAACATGCTTGTTTCAAAGTCTATTGGTGTTTTACTTTGCAATTAAAGGTTTGTTATTAGATTTCATTTAAAAGTTAGTACGACAAGGTGTTATTGCGCTATTAATTTAAATTAATCATTTACTACGGTGCTGTTAAGATTTTGGTAGATTTGACTTCATTTATTAACACTTTATCGACATTTTGAAAATTTCTGACATCTTTGAAACCAATCATACTACGCTTATTTGTCGTTTTATAACTGGCTTCGTTAAAACTTCTCGAAAGTTCATCGACACTATTAAAACATTTAAAAATTAATCACTTTGGAAATTTCTATGTTAGCCACGAATCTAGAAGATTTTGTCTTCTATAACATTGATATCTAAACATATATTTTCACACTTGTATACCTCGTCAGATATTTCACCCGGCCTGCCGCGTTTCTTTTTTGGAAAAAAATATTTATTTTAGTATATCATTCATTGTTAATTTTGTGCGTAGAGTAAAAAGAGATATGTACATAGTGTATATGTATGCGTGTATTTTTATAAGTGATAGTAAATCAACATCTTTTTAATATTGCTAATAAAATAGAAACATCGGAATCATTAAGTTACTATCGTTTTATTATAACTTTATTATGCATTGTATTATCATGTATATGTATAGTATAAACTGTTATCTTTATGAAGTTAGGTTATTGTTTAATGTTATGATTTAGTGTAATGTTCTTTTAACTATAGTTTGTTTTTAACTCTACAAGTTCATTTTAGCAGAGCAGTTGTAAGTATTAAATATATTAGTGGAAAATCGGAAACGAAAGCGGTTTTACTAAATTACGAAGCCTTGACTTTTAAAGAACTATTTAAACTGAAACATTAAGCAATTTTTATGTTTAATAGTTCTTTAGAAGACGAGAGATTCAAACTAATGCAGTAGAGTTTGGAGTATATCCCCCGCCAGTCGGCAAAGCGGTTTAAACTCTTGAAAACAGAACATCTATAAAGAAACTAAAAGAAAAAGTAGGTACTGTACTTGTTCATGACATAACTGTGAACATTTTGATATGGACTAGAAGAGTCTAATGTGGGAATTACTTTATGAGTGGATTCATAATTGTAAAGTAATTTGTCTGTTACGTCACCAAACTTATTATGGCGGACGTTAACATGGTTATTTCATTGGGGTCAATAAAATCTGTTTTGAGTTCAATAATAATGTATATATCATAAATAATGTATGTCATGTAGGTATAGTAAAATTGTCCAGATTGATACAAAATTGAAAAAAATAAGAAATATTTCATAAATTATAATGCAAATAAAATAAAATGAAAAAAAGATAAAAAATAACAAAATACTTTGCAAAAGCGAGCAGCGTCCACCTAAAATTGACCAGACCCAAACGATCTCACCTTTTTCTCGTCTACAACTTCGCCCGGACGTAATTTGGTGACCTGTTTTTGTAAAAAAATATTGATAATAACCCCTTAATAAATTATCTGCCTACCTAGGATCTCTTGTGCCGAACCGGTGTGACCTACGTTTTGCCCGTCCTATTCGCATTATTTGGTGCAATGACCTCAGCAGTGCAAGTTATTCGTTATGTGTTGCGTCATTTTCTTGTTAATCGTTAGTTAGTTTCCGTTTCACTGTGGTATGTAAGAAGGCCTCCTTGAACACACCACGCGATCGAGTTATTTCTTTCATAATACTTTCTTTACACGACCAATCATTTTGACCATTATTTGAGTGCAGACGTGCTTACAAGCTGTGCAGTTTATTTGTGTGCTTCGAATTTCAAAAGTGTGTGCAATTTAGTTCTGTGCCTCGTACGAGAAAACGTTTCAGAGAAAGATAGTCCTGGATAATAACATATTATAAAAATGACACATTATGTCGTTCATCATCACCTATACTCATTGAACTTGATAAGAGTTTCAGAGCAGTCACGTACTAATATTATGTCATTATCCAGACGGACGTGAAGAATGTTTTAAACCGCGTCGGATGCAAATGCATTAAGATAATTTCTTTCACAGAAATAAAGTTAAACTTTTGTCACGGCAATATTATAACGGATAGCATTCACGAAATATTCGTAGCAGTTTTGCTATTACCTTCTTCTCTTCGATCACCTCACCAGGTCTTAGTTTTCTATTCTCCTGTGGATTACGTTTTGTACGATCTTAATATCTAATTCACTACCTGTATTTTAAAGTAGTTGTGCTAAAACGGTGCAATATGCTCAATTGCTCAACTAGAAGCAGGGAGTGAAGGAGTCTAAGCTCAACAAAACCAATAAACTCACTAACTTCCAAATTCACTAAAGCATTCGTGGCTTGATGTGAAGCATCATCTTTCTATAGATGATTATTAGCAAACTTCAAAGGCATATTCGGGGTGTATGTTACGGGTTCGGCTTGAGAGAATAGGGTGTCTACAGGTGGGCTTAAAATTTTGTCATTAGTTAGGCGAAAATATCGACACTAGTATTTGTGGCGTCGATTGGTGTATGTTTTCAAATTTTGAATTTGGAAAACCAAACCAGATTAGTAGGTAATCAAAAATCAATTGTTGCCAATTACGATTTCGATATTTGTACCTAACGATATTTTACTAATCTAAGTTTGGACGGCACAATTAATAGATACGTTTAAATGTTTGTTCATACCTTGTTCATAGTGTTGTCATTTGAATTGGAGCTAGACATATGTATATTTTGAAGATTAACTTAAAACCTATGTAAAATATAATGGTAAAATAAAAAAGTTGGATGCTTACCTCGTCGCTGATAATAAGGGAAGGACGTCTACCCATCTCCTCCGGGGGAGGGATGAGAGATCCTCGTCTGCCAGCGGGTGCAACGGGAGCGAGTGATGGTTTCCTTGGTGCTTCTGGTTTTGGAGATTTCTCTCGAATAACTTCAATTTTGGGAGTTGCTGGTTTTTCTTCAGGCGCCTTGATTTCAGGTACCTTTGGTTTTTCTGCCGGCTATACAAATATAATAAATAATGTTGTTATATTCAAATTAACTAATTCGATTTTTTTACATACAACTATTGACTGCATAGGAAATTACCTTTTCTGGTTTTTCCTTTGTTGTAGGAGTAAATGACATTTGTTCGTACTTCTCGAGGTCTGGTCTGTCATAGTCAGCGATTTCAGGTAGATCTTCTGCCTTCTTTTTAACGCTAGTGACTTTAGCCTTCTTAACTTCTTCTTCCACTTTCTCTTCTTTGACTGCCACTTTCTGTAATGAGTCATTATATATTAAAAAATAAATACGAGTAAATATGATGCTCTCCTTTCCATATATAATGATATTTTTTAACAATACCTTACAACTTTAGTTTGTTTTGATTTTAATAATTACCTGAGATCTGGAGTAAATATAATAACTATATATATTTACAAAATTTATAACTTACAAATTTATACTTACCTCGCCTTCCTTGTCTAAATGAAATGAAATTACATATACATTACAATAATACTTACAATATTATTAATAAGCAAAAGCTTAAGCAGGAAAATTAAACAAAATAGAGAATAAAGAATTAATAAGGCAGAGAAGAGCTCACATGGACATTGTATCTAATAATCTTTATTATACAAACTTACATAAAATGAGCATGCACACATAGTTGTGTAAATACAGATATAGTGCATCATCTTACTTGTTATTTTCTACTACTACCTTGATGTAAAAGTGCAAATCATAATAGGTACATATTTAGAGGAAAGAATTTGTGCTATAAATGTAATTTCAAAGTTGGTGCCAGTGCATATATTGGTGCTGGTGCTTATTCTAAAACTTGTGATGATAATGTGCAAGTGCTAATTTGTGCCGTTATGAACCAGATTGCCGATATCAATACCTCGTCAGGCGATTGAGGTCTGCTGCTAAAAGCGGGTTGTGGGATTCCTAATGTTGCTTGTTTATTCTCATCATTGCCCTCTGTCTCAGCCTAAACAGTAAATCTAGTTAATGGCGACCGTACGACGTGTAATTAATATCGTAGTTCAAACGTAAATGAAATTGACAGTACTTTTCCGCACAACGAAAATCTCTTTAACTGTTGTCTTATGTTTAAGTCGAATATCTCCAATTATATAACAATATGTGTTTACGTTGTAGAACTCCTAAATAATTTAAATCGATTTTCCACCAGCCTTCACCAGAGTTGCACGGTTTAGACCCGTTATAGTTGTGGAGGGTCTCATTTGAAGCAATGGTACATAATGCTTTCGTTTTGCTTAGTATCTTCCAAGGAAAATTATCCAAGGGAAATTATCTTGGTACTTTTTAATTCGAATTACGAACTAATATTTGCTATGACTCATTTATGACCAATTTTTATGATGATTCAGGTCTGATGCGCCTTTAGCCGGGTGATTTTTGTGTATTTTTCCTGATGAACTCTAACGAGGCGGACCTTTTTTGCACGTAGAAATTAAGTCAAATTAGATATGTACTCAATAAATATAATATTTTGCCATATTGTTTTAATTTACATCCAAAAAACAAAACATAAATCACACAAAATTCTTATCAGCCTTTCTACATAAAGGTGATTTCAAATTCCGAAAATAGAAATAGAACGATAGGAAATCAAAATACTCAAAAAGACACTAGCATAGTCACGTACACAAGTAGATAATAATCATATTAATTTTGATCAGCATATCTGACCAATTTGTATTAGATAGAATCAAGAGAGGAACAAATATTGCAGTTTCATCTGACATAACGTTATTGGAAACTGTTACAATACGAGTATATGATAAAAGCCCGTGTACAGAAGTGTGTGATGTTCAGTGTACAGTCAATTTCATTTGTTGTTGAACCTATCATTATGTTAAGGATGTTTTAGCGTGTATGCATAATGTCGGTGTCGTGTGTGAGAAAAGCCAAATTAGGTGTATTAATGTGAATTTTGATTTTTTTATTTGTGTGTTTAGGATTGTGTACAGTATCTATACCTGCTTTGGTGTTTGTACGTCAGGAGACCGTGACCGTCTCCATGGGACTGTACTTTCAGGTGTTTCTAATAATGTTGGTTTATATTTATCCTCTAACTCTGGTGTTTGTTCAGCCTGATTACAAAGATTTCAATTATTTAATAATTAGAATCTAAACTATGTAACAATAATTTAGAAAAATGTGAAATGAAAAATACCTGTGGTATTTCAGGAATTATTGCCCATGAGAACGGAACTTCATTTGGTTTTGGTTCCGGTTCAGGTGTTAAAAGTTTTGGTACCTAACGAATTGAAAAGTTATAATTAAGCGTTATCAAATTCGTTGACAATAAATTCCTGAGAAATGTTAAAAGAAATTGAGTTTCTAACCAACTTCTAAAAAGAAGAGGGCTTCCAATTTTGCTAAATGTTTTTTAAACATAAAAGTGTTTTCATATTTATTCCTGTTTGATTAAATTTGTAAGATTTGTAATAAATGTAAGAAAGTAAGGTGTTGTGTAGTATTACCTCCTTCTCCGATTGTTTTCGCCATGGGTAAAGTGTAGATTGAGGTTTGTCGAGTGTGTTATTTTTTTGTGTTTTATCTTGTGTATTATCAGGAACCTATTAATTGAATGAGATATTAATTAATTTGTTAATTTAGAATAGTATATATATAACAATAATTATCAATGAGAAATATACCTTAGTTTCTACGGTACCCTTAGGTTCAGCTTTTTCATCTTTAGTAACCGTTTCCTGATAAATATTAAATATAATTAGTAAGAATTACATAGATATTTTATTATAAATCTTTTAAATTAAAGGAATAAAAATTACATAGCTTATACAAAACTATGCGGTTTAATTTTTATTTTACTTAAAATTTCTTGTAAAAAGTAATATTTAGATAATAATACCACATCAGTAGTTTTAGTCTGTCGTCTCCATGGATAATTGGAATCTTTCGGTTTATTTTCTTCAGATTGTTTAACATCATCGACCTTTTGAGCATCATCTTTAGTCTCTGTTTTGGGTTCGATTGTCTTTGAAACCTGTGTATCATTTAAAATACGTATCATGCTATGCCTTTATAATGATATAAGTATAAAAAATGAAGTTAAAATAAAATCTACCTCATCTTTTTTGACTTAAGACGTTCAGTGAGTTCATCAAGTTAACTGATAGGTGATTTGACTTCATCACATCTTTTATCAAGCTTTATATCGTAATAAATATCTTTGGATACTTGTTTAAATGCAACTAACGTACAATGCAATGAACTAAACGTATTAGTTTATTAAATAGTTTATTCTATTTATTACTCAAATATTATTAACAAATACTTCGGATATACCTCATTTGGCTTGACATTTTCTTTACCGGATGGAACTGGCTTCGTCGGTTCATCAACCGGTGGTTTCTGTTCCGTTTTTAATTTACTCTCTTCATCGATATTTTTGGCCTAATAAGAATAATCGAAATTTGAAGAGATAATTATGGTGACATGTTGGTAATATATAAAAAATAATAAATCGCAATGAAATAATAAAAATACCTTAACACCCTTCTTTGGACGAGGGGTTGGTTCTGTTATTTTATTTTTCGAATCTTTAGTTTCATCAATCGGCTTTTTCTTATCATCAACAACTTCCGTCGTTGCCTATTGTAAATAAATATATTGAAATTATAAATATTATTTACTATTTTTATGTATACGTAATTGTATAAAAGATTCAAAAGTTTTAGAATCAAAGCAATTAAAGTACCTGTGGTTTGGTTGTAGGACTCTTTAATTGATCTTGCTCCATTGGTTTATCTATTGACTTTTTAGTTTCTACTGTTGGTTCTAATTGTGTTACAGAGTTCATTTTGTCTTCTGTGTCCTATTCAAAAAAAAACACAATGATTTCTTATGAAAAATCGAAAACTAAATTTAAATTTGATAAATATGTAATCGATTTATGTATAGTAAGAAATATAAATAATCATATACCTCATTGGCAGTGCTAGGACGCCTCCAAGGGTATGTAGGTTCAGTGGGACGATCAACAGACATTTTACGCTTGACTTCGAACTTGTCTGTTGTTTTAAATATATCGTCTATATCCACATCCTATTTCAAACAAAACGATTTAATAAATATTATATTATGTACTTTTAGCAAAATTGATAAATATAATCTCGTAAGTTGTACCTCATTCGGTTGGCTTGGTTTTCTCCAAGGATACGTAGGTTCTGTCGGACGATCAATAGAAACTTTACGCTTAATTTGGGTATTTTCTACCTTTTCCGTAACAGTCTCGTCATCCTTACAATTGAAAATAGATTTCAGATCAATATTACGTTTTCAAGTGCCAAAATGTAATTTAAAATAACGTTAAATAATTATTTTACCTCAGTAGAACTAGGGCGACGCCATGGATATGTAGGCTCTGTAGGTCGATCAATAGAAACTTTGCGTTTAATTTCCGTCTTTTCTACATTTTCCTTTACTACCTCGTCATCCTAATTAATAAATGTGATTTGAATTAATCAAATTTCTTAGTGTGAAATCTATGTATAAATCTATCGGACTATCGGATTAAAACAAATTAAATTTTATTTACCTCATTAGCACTACTTGGGCGACGCCATGGGTATGTAGGCTCTGTTGGCCGATCAATAGATACTTTACGCTTAATTTCCGTCTTTTCTACCTTTTCTGTTATGACCTCGTCATCCTGATTAATAATATTGATTTCTAATTAGTGGTTTTATTAATACTAATAATTTATTAAAATCTTATAGAGAGGTTGCGTTTACCTCAATAATGATAATTGTCTCGTACATGTATTATTTGTTATTTTAATTACTAGCTTTTTTAAAAATTGAGGTTTAAGTGTATGGTATTTATAATTAGAATTTATATTTCGTCATATTAAATGGCATTTACATCATGTGTAAACGATAAAAAACGACACTCCCTTAGTTTATCAGAATTTGTAAATTTTTCTCCGACTTAAATTAGGTTAGTACATACCTCAATATTTTTACTGGGACGACCCTTGGGAGACCTTGTAGGCTCTTTTAGTTTGTCATTAGATAGTTTACTTTTGGTTTCTGTTACTTCCGTGATATCCTCATCATCCTAATTATAACATAATGTAATATAAATTATCAATTATGAGTTGTAACTAATTATCGTCCTTATTAAAGTAAAATAACATTAATTTAATCTTGTAAATAGTATGTTTAAACATCCATACCTCAGTATTTTTACTTGGACGACGCTTAGTGGGTCCTTTGGGTCGATCGACAGATACTTTACGTTCGATATCCGACTTTTCAGTCTCTTCATCTACATCCTCAATATCCTAATTAAAGAACATACTGCTTTACAATCCAATTTCACTAAAGTTTATTGATATATTTATATCCTTATATTTATTTATATTAATTAAGTATATAATATCTCTAGTTACCTCCGTTTTACTATGACGACGACGCGGTTGAATTAAATCCTTAATTAATTTTGGTTGATCTAAACTTTGACTACGTTTCGGTTGCGTTTTCTCTGTAGGTTCCTATGGAAGTTATATGATATTGAAGTTATGTGAGTACTTACTGTAAAGTGTATAATTGTGTGTGTGAGTGTGAAAGTATACCTGTGTGTCTGTTTGCGTAGGTCGCCACGGGTATGTTTTTTCTGAGGGCTTATCAACAGATTCTGGCTTTACCTTTTCTTCTACTGTCTCAATAGCGTTCTCCTATTTACAAAAGATATACAAAATAAATCTATTGGCACAAACGTCTCGTGATTGTGATTTTTACACCTTTACATTGCCTTGAAATTATTCACATAAAAACATTTACAGATAGTTATTTACTAGACACACGTTTGTCAAAGGATATTGATCCTGTTGGCAATAAAGTTTTTATTTACAAAAGAACAGATAACAGTCATTTTGTTCTGCTATGATTTTAAGAACGTAGAGAATATTTTATGCATGCGTTTTTGCGTGAAAGCGACTTACCTTTAACTTAACCTGGTCTAGAACGTTTGCTTCTGGTTCCTTTACGGCGGTCTAAAATCACAATTTTAGGGAGGAATAAATAAGCGTTAAGGATTCTAAAATCTACTGTCTCTCTTGATACATATATGGTGTTATTATAAAATTTACAGTAGGTGATTTTTTTTGTATAAATGTATACATTATAAAAGCAACTCAAAAAACACCATACAGGTATCAGGCTGCTTATTGGGTTCTAAGGGTTTCTACTATTCTTTATGTTTATGCATTTTCTGGATCTATTGTGCAAAATTGGAGGGTACAAACAAAATTGTGTCTCATAAAAATCGTGTAATCTACTTGAGGGTGTTGCTTTCAGGGTTGCGTTTGCATATATCTTAGTTAAATTTTGTAAGAAGCTGAAAATTTGACAATGATCACCGTTGTAGGCAACGTACCTTATAGGACAGTACAGTCATAAAATCTTGAAATATGGAAAAATATATGTCTACATTTTTAACGCTAACATTACAAATATATTTAGAACAGAAAAAAGAAAATAAAATTGAATAGTAATAAGTAAATTCATTATCATCGTTAGATATAGTTTTATCGGTCTCTTTTATTTGAAATATATTTTCAGCTTCTACATTATCGATAAAAATAATTAAAAGGTTACTAAATACCTTTACTGCGGTCTTTTTCAATGTCGCCACTTGCTGCTGTTCAGCAACTGCAGATATGGAGGATTTTCTGCTTTCAGCAGTTTCTTTTGTCATCTGTACGAAGAAAAGGTTAGTATATGTATAATAACTGATGATTTAGTACAATTATAATAGTTTTTTATTATGGCAATCTACATTATTTTTAAATCCGTCAATGAAAAAAAACTTTTACTCATTAAAGATTTAAGTAAGTCGTATAAATTAAGAATGAAAAAAAAAGATTTGGAAGTAATTAACCTTATGTTTATATCATCAACCTTTCTTTTTGAGAAAGACAGTGTCCAAATCTGGATAATAATGGGTTGACAATAAATCATACATTTTAACATTAATATTATAATCGACTATTCTTTATAAATTGTCAATTAAATACACATAAATATTGAGCCTTTTTATTGTCGTTTTATATATGTAATACCAGTACGTCTCTTATTATTAAACATTATCTTTTAATACATTTTAAATTTACCTTAACACCTTTAGCCTCCATAATAGAACTTCTACGGCTCTCTGTCTTAACTTCCTCTGACATCTATAAAAAAAAAAAATATTGTTTAAACTAAATATAGTCATATGACTGAATCGCATGATACTCTCAATTAAATTCGCAAATCACTAGCAATATTTCCTGAATATCATTCCAATTATTCATGTAATAGTATGTAGGTAAAGTATTTTTAAGGATGACCAGGGCAATATTTCGAAAATGATTGCGGCAATATTACCCTGGCATGCCTGATATTGCCTGCTTATGTAGCAGGTCTCCATAATGATAATCAGTTTATAAGCATTAATAAGGCGTTGAAATTTATAGCTAAACTTATTATTTTACAAGCTATTTTAAAACAAAGCTTTAATATTGAAGTTATACTCAATACTAACTTCAGTTTGAATCGATGTCCTCCTGCTTTCAGTCTAAAGAAAAAATACATATATATATTATTAGCACCAACATTAACATAATTATGATATAATTAATAAACATAATACTCTGTATGAAAATTTAAATTCTATGGTGATCATACCATATGAACTAGGATAACAGGAGAATTATTTACAAAACGAGGGAATACAATAAACGTTCCAATATGAATTATAAAATAGATATGGCAAAACATATTGCACATAAATACATCGAGAGGCAATGGGCATACAGATTTTGTTAATTAACTTTTATCTCCAACATCGTTCCATAGAGGAGAAAAAGCAGTAATTAATTTTCTTTAAATAAGTCTTGTGGATTTATAATATTATACAAACATAATTAATTTACAAGATATATTTCAAAAATTAAAGATTCTTACTTCATACTCATAATGATCTCAAGTACTTATTCAAAGATGTCACAAACACACATGAGTTTTTTGTGACGTGTGTATTTTTGTAATCATCGAGAAATATTAAATGAGCTTCAATTTATATTCAAACCATCTATAAGTTGATTAGATGGTTGCACTGAGAATTAAATAGAAATTTCACATACTGTAAGCATTTCAGACTAGAACAAAGTATTTGAAATACACGTAACTTATTTCGATAAATAATCCAAAACTTTGTACATGTTTCTCGCTCACACATAATAGAGAACTAGCGAGAAATAGAGAGGCCGTTATATAAGGCTTAGTGTAGTTGATTGTAGTAAGCTATACGGAGTCTTTCAGTCTATGTGTGTAATGTATGTATTGAAACAATCACAATTATTGTCATTGCGTTTAAAAACAAGGGTCACACTGATGGGTATTTTTATGTCTACCTTAACTTCAAGACGCTGCTGTTGGGCAGCCACCATTTCCACCTGTCATTACAATTCTTTATTGTTTTCAAGAACACTTAATTTATGTGGCACTTAAATTGTAATATTTACATTATTATAATACTCTTCGGATTTTACTCTTAATAATCTTTAGATTGTTATAATTCTTACGTTTTTAATTTACGAGTCATTACTGAATATTTTATCAATCATTGTAAATATCATGTTACCCAAATAACAGAAGAGGAATATTTAAGCTGGTTATAAAACTCGTTACTACCGATTTCTCTTTTTTCATAATTATTTAAAAAATAAGAAAAATATACCTTTGTAACTTCCTTTTCTTTCTTCTCCTTAGTCGTGGGAGTTGGTGAAATCTTCTCGTATTTTTCGAGAACTGGTCTCTCGTAATCGTCCACAAAGTCCAATTCGTACTGTAAAACCAACATCTCATTATATTCCATGTATTTGTATATTAGTAACAAATGAGCATGCTAATCACATGATGGTGAGTGATCACTTCCGCTCATTGATACTTAGATAGATTATGAAATCTGATGTAAATCATAGATGCGCTAATACACCATGGACTGTGGAATATTTCTTGATTATCTTACCACATCATTTTAACCGTCACGGAGCATTTAATAAGTGTTGCTACTATAAGTCGAAAATTAAAGTGAGAGCGATTCCAGGGCAGAAACTATTTGATTTTCAAGTGCAATCAAAAGCTCCAATATCGAACATATGTGCTATAAAAGCGCGATGCTCAAATTTACTATATACAGGTTGTACCTTTATAACTTTTTAGAACAAAAAATAATAATAACATGATACTCACCATACCTGTAAAAAACATACGAGACATAGGCATATAAACATAGCAACATGCGACTTGCAACGACCCAATACATATACCACGAACCGACAACAACCCAAATGACTCCATCCAGGGGAACAGACATGTGTAGTGAATGTGGTGTTGGAATAAGGTATGTGCTGTTAAGGTTTCAAGAAGTAAGTAGAGGTATTGTTGCAAATGTATAATATGCTTTTAATATGTGCATAAAATCTGTATTTAAAATAAGTTAAACAGAAAAGAATAGAAATAGTGAGAGAAATAGAAAGATAGAATAAGATACAAGAAACACAATGAGAAACAGAAGAACTGAAAGAGAGACAAGAGAAGATAGATTCATAGAGCACAAAATTCAGAACAACAGAATGGTGTTTACCCCATCTTCGTTTTCTGTAGCACCAGAAGTAGTAGCTTTTTTAGGCTTATCAGTTGTCTTCTTAACTGTTTTCTTTAGTTGAGGCTTTTCAAATTTACCACCCTGGACTGTCAGGGGTTCCTAAAGAAGCAATATAATTTTAGCAGGACAGTTCTACATTATAAAAGCGTTGTTTAGCTAGTGCAGTTAAATCTATTTCGTTAGTGTAGTTGTGAATAATATAAACCAGTGATATTATTCATGCTTAATCGTTTTGTGGAAATTGAAAATATTAGTGTTTTTAATTATCTCAGCGGATATTTTTTATTATTATTTATTTGTGTTATTATTTTTTGATAAACTAATTCATATAAGAATAATTGTATGATAATTGCGTTTTTGTCTACCTCAGATCCTTTGCTTCCTCTCTTGACGACAGCGGGTTTTTTAACTTTAAGTTGCGCTTCCTGGGAATCCTCCTAAAGATGATATTTGCAATAAAATAAATTTCCAATATCTTTTTTTTTTTCGAATAAAACTATAAATTTAGTTTCGGTTTGCTGAGATAATTAAAATTACAAAGAAAGAAAAGTACCGTTGTTTTTTTCTGTGCAGGTGTTTTTTGTGTGAGAGATGCTTCTTCGGGCGCAGTCGTGCTTGTCTTAGTTCGAGGCTTGGTGAGACTGACTGACTCCTCCGTATCCTCACCCTAGCCCACCAAAACATTAGTTAAGTGCACAGCTTTGCATAACAGTGTATAAGAAAATGTTAAAAATATATAGAAGTCTACGTCTGATTTGTGGACAGTAGTCTTCAAAAGTGCCAGTAAGTACAAGAATAAAGAACAAGATTCATAACTTTGAAATATTTTGAAATATTAATGAAAGTAAGAAAAGTGTATATGTATGTACATGTGTAGTGTATATATAATTAAAACGTGATATGGTGTATCAAAAACATATCCTTCATTATGAAAACTAGTGCAAAGTTATGTGCTCTTTTTATTGCAAAAATGGCACAAACTGTACGTCTACCTTCATCGTAGGTACCTTTATCAGAACAAATACTCTCTTTAAAACAGGTTGTGGAGGTAAAATATTAGTGTTGGTAGCGATCATCTGTGAATTATTGTAAATTATTTATTTGACATCTTCGCTTTAATGTTCCTGGCTCAAAATATGTTGGCCAGGTGTAAAAAACCTTTTATTTCAATATTATGTGCAATTTGAATAAAAAGTGGTGTACAATTTTGAATAATTACTACCTTGTCTGTATCCGTGTCTTTCGGTGTAGGTCGCTTAATTGTTTTTTCGTCAACAATTTCGGGTTTCTTAACCTTGAGTTTTGCTTCGGCTTCATCTTCCTGTTTAGTGTTAAACAGTTTTTGTTTTATTATTTTTATTATAGGTTATAAAAGCGATTTGCAATTATTTTTTAATTTTAGTGTAAATAATTAACTATACGAACCGTGGGAGTAATTTCCGCGGGTGTTTTGTGTGTAAGTGAAACCTCTTCAGGTTGTTGCCCTGGCTTAGCTGGAGCCTTTGGTTTAGACAAAGTAACGTCTTCGTCGACTTCCATGGGCTAGAGAAACAAATGTAATTAAGAATTTATCGTAACTGTAGTATTACTGTGATTAGTGAGATTTGTGCTTTGAATGTCATACCTCTGGTTTATCTTTGCTTTTAACCGAACGACGCCTTGTGGCCGTTGCTGAAGGAACTTCTTCCTCAGGCTTTTTATCCTCCTAATAAAAATGTGATAATAAATAAATACCAATATTTGCTTAAAAATTTTAGCAACATTATGTATAAAGCAGGATGTGTATGTGTGCCTTGTGTACCTTCTTCTTTTTCTCTAAGGGTGTTGGTGTAATTTTCTCGTATTTTTCAAGAACTGGTCTCTCGTAATCATCGATAAATTCTTCTTCAACAACCTTAAAAAATATTATTTAAATAATTAAACTTTAACTGGTTTTACATTCATTATTGATAAATATAAACAAAAGTATTTTATCAAATTGGACGCTTTTGTGTCAACGAAAGAAATAATTAAGTACAAAGTTGAGATTTCGAAAGTTGTCGATACATAATTCTACTTTAAGATTTCCTGATAATCATGTGATAGAATTTGCAACGAAGGAAATGCTGAAAATTAAAATTAAATTATTCAATACATGTAAAGCAAAGCGCACAGAAAGTTATATCAGCGTAAGCCATCAAGCAGTCACACAGACAAGACTTACTTTAGCTGAATTAATCTGCTGCGCTCGTTGAAGGATTAAAAAAATTAGAAGTAAAAGATATAAAGTAGTTGCCGAACTTCTATAGAAATTTAGCGTATAGTTAACGCATGTAGAATCTCCCCATTCGTTACCCTGATACTACCAAACGGTGTTAAAATGAAATTACGGCAGTGAAATTGGTTACGTGCGACTTCAGAGCCTTAAACCAGATTATGGTCTCTTGAGTTACATGGAAACGAATTTCATTTACCGTACAACTGTGTTATATGTAAGAAGTATAGTATTTTAAAAGAGTTGAAAACTTTGTGTACCTCCTTTTCTTTAAGAGAAGGTCTTTTTTTGGCTTGTGGTTCGTCTTTTTTGGGAGGCTTAGCCTTTGGTTTATCTTCAGGTTTTTTCTCTTCCTCCTAGTAATAATTTAATTAAAATTATATATTTTGTTGAATATTAATGAGTATAACATGTAAGTTAAGAAGTTTTGTGTACCTTATCTTTGGCAACAGAACGTTTACGTAGTTGAGGCATTTCTGGTTCCTCTTCTTTATCTTTGGGCTTAATTTTTCCCTTCATCATGTCAACTTCGTCCTAAAGAAATATATTTATTTTACTTTTACTAGGCTTTATACTATTTGACAAAGTCACACTAATTGTATATGATTCAAAAGCAAATTTAATTAGTTATGTTCATAATTAAATTGTACCTGAGTGTCACTAATGCGACGTTTATCTTTAGGTGTTGGTGTTATCTTTTCATACTTTTCAAGTTCAGGTCTTTCGTAATCATCCACAAATTCGGGAGATTCCTATAATAAAAAATATTTTTGGAAGACCAATTTCCACTAAACTCTCAATATATTTATATTTAAAAAACGCATTTTTTAAAATTCAAAACGTATATAGTGCCAAGTACCTCTTTAACTCCGTTTTGTTTTTTAGACCTATCGAGAGGTGTTGGTGTCATTTTGTCGTATTTTTCTAGTTCTGGTCTTTCGTAATCGTCAATGAATTCTTCTTGCTTCTCAGGCTTTTAAAAATAAAACGACAAGTAGTAATATTGGAGTGTTAAACAGTGATAAAAATTGATAGTATTTCGATGAAGTTTTGAAAAGTTAATTGTTTTTTACCTTTTTAATTGGTTTTTTGGTTTGAGCTACCTGTGGCTCTTCAGGTTTTTCCTCAGTTGGTTTTACCGGAGCCTTGCCTAATTTAACTTTAGAGATTTCATCAACTGGTTCTTCAGGCGTGGGAACACCCTTTTTCACGCTTGGTCGTCGAGGTTGTTCCTCCTCCTAATAATTTATATTTATAATTTCTATATATCTATTTCATTAGACCATTACTAACAAAATAGTGTCAAGCTAATATTCAAAATGCATATAAAATTAATAACGTAAAACATAATTTAAAAAATTATATGTATATATGTACGATTTACGGCAATTTCACATTTCCTTAAAATATTTTTTTTTTAAATTAAGGTGAATATATTATATGGACCAAATAATACCTTTTGTTTAGGTTCAACTTTGGGTTTTTTCTCTGGTGCCGGAGCCGCAACTGACGGTTCCTCCTCGCTTTCTACTTCTTGTTCACTTTTTACACTTTCAGATACCGAGGCACGTTTTGACTAAATAAATTCATAAAATGTAAGTAATCATGTATTAAAATATTCAATGTATAATGTAAAGTGTGTGTTATGTAATGTAATGATTACCTTAGGAGTGTCATCCTGTTTAGGTTTTTTATCAAGAGGCGTCGGTGAAATCTTTTCATATTTCTCCAAAACTGGTCTCTCGTAAT